>JALBCR010002717.1:0-142790 GCA_030710515.1 Abscondita cerata
TTGTCTTACCAGTTTTTAACCATTTTAATGTTTCATTTAGCTCCCCATTTCTATATAGTCATCGTCATCTTCTTCTTGCTGTACACTTGGGATGCTTTCTTCAGTCTCTACTCTATCCCCTGCACTGTTTAGCAACTCTTGAAAATATTCTTTCCATCTATTCATTACTAGTGTATCTTCGCTCAATATTTCCCCTTTTTGTTTTTCACGTAACCTTTCATCACTATTCCTATTTTGCTTTATTTTCTTTACTACTTTATAGAATAACTTTTGGTTGCTTTTACTGTTGTTTTCTAATTTCTTCCCAACTGTTTTTTTTGACTCACTTACTAATTTTTAACATGCTTCCTTTCTTGCTTATATATCTCATAGTTTGTATTCGTCTTGTTTGTTAAGTAGTTTTTCCAAGCTCTCTTTTTCTTTTGATCTGGATTTTTATTTTCGTAGTCCACCATACTGTTTGTTTTCTTAGGTTTGTTATTTTGCTTGTTCCACAAACGTCGATGGCAGTGCCTATAAGCGTTTCTTTAAGTATTGTCCATATTTGTTCTACTGTCTTTTCTTCTAACTTTTCTACACTCTGATCTAGCTTTTCTGTTACTAATTGTGCATATTTTATTCCTACTTCTTCTTCGTTCAATTTATACGTTTTTATTTTTACAAATTCTTCCCTCTTAGTACACTTCATTCCTTTTATATCTTCGTTCATTGTATCCTTTATTTTTGCTACTACTAAAAAGTGGTCGCTATTTATCTCAGGACCTCTCTTTACTCTGCAATCCAGTATTTGTTTCTTGTTTTGTTTTTCCACAATTATGTATATGGTATAGGTATGTATACTTTTATGTTTGTTCCATGTGTTACTTATGACTATATTTTGTATTAAACAGAAATCTAGCAGTCTTGTACCGTTATTGTTTCGGTGTTCTTCTCCAAACTTTCCTACAACTTCCTTGTAAATGCTGTCTTGTATTCCTATTCTGCTATTAAAATCATCAACTAAGTAAACTTTACCTTTTGCTCTATCTGTTACTTCAGTTAGTTCTTGCCAGTATCTATCTTTCACCACCACTTTTTTATTTTCATCCGGTCCGTACGTTACAATTACCGTTCTAGTTTGTTGTTTAGCGTCTCTTAATTCTATTGAAAGGGTCCTTTCCGACCAGGCGTTCCAGTTGTGTATCATGTGTGCCCACTTTTTATCGATTATACACCCTACTCCTGCAGCCGCTCGTTCCTTTTCATCCACTCCGCTGTATATGAGTATATTGCCCTTCTCCAGTGTTGTTACGCCTTTTCCCTTATTTTTTGTTTCTGTTATTCCTAATATGTTCAGGTTTGCTGTTTCGAATTCTTCTTCCAATTCTATTTCCTTTCCATTTAAGCTTCTTATGTTCCATGTTCCTAATTTCCACAATCTTTTACCATTTTCTACGCCATTTTTGTTATCGTTAGACCGTCCTTGGTTTTTGTTTATCAGTTTTTTGTCTGTGTCTTCGGGACTTCTGTTTGAATCTCCTTCTCTTTGTCATTCCATATATATAGTGTGTTGTTACTCCACATTTTCTGGTATCCTATTCTGATTTTTTTCCCTTCGTATTTTTCTTTTTCGGCAAACTTCTTGATTTCTTCTTGAATCTCTCTTTCTTTTATTGTTAAGTCATTTTCTATTGTAATTCTTGTTTCTTTTAAAGCGTGTTTCTTCTTCATTATTTCCATCTTATTTGCCCACGATTTTATTTGAACTAACACTGTTTTATTTGCATACGCCCTTCCCTCGGCTCTTCCTATCTTAAAAGCTTCTACAATTTCTGGTTTTACTCCAATGTTTTCTTCCATGATTTTTTCGATCGTATCTTATAAGCAATCTTATATTGTCTGTTAACCACGGAGCAGGTTTCTTTATAAATTTTATAGTGCACCACGGTGCATGTATATCAAACAAAGTAACAAGATTTTGAGTGAAACTGGCAACTTTTTCATTAATTCCGGACAAGTAATATATTTCATGCAAGAGAAGCATTTGCAAATCTTGGTAGAAATTGTCAAAAATTTTTAAAGTTTCGAAAAGTACGAGCAATATTCGAACGTTTATTATTTGACAGTGAAGCTAACTAACTCATGATCTGATAAATTACAGTTTAACACACCTGCCTGTTTTATAGGTAGTTCAGATGATACAATTATAACATCTAGGAGAGAGTTTTTCGATAAACCTAGTCTAGTCGACTCACTAATGATTTGAATTAAGCTAAGAGGTTGCAAAGTGTTATTAAAATATTCCGTTATGTAACTATTCGGCTGAAGAAAGTCAATATTAACATGAAGTTAGAAGGAAGAAAAAACAAAGTATACAGGAAATAATGGTAGAAAATTATGAAGAGATAGAAATGAACGTTGAGCGAAGCAATAAAATACCGAAGATGAAACATGAAACAAACAGAAATAAAATAAGGAATTCAAAAATGACACGGAAAACTTGAAAAAGATTCAAGTATGAAGGGAGACGTATGAAAACAAGGAATTGTACAAAGATAACATGCAGATATTTGAGGTAAAAGTCGTAACGTACAAGACTGAACTAAAACCAGCATTGGTAGAAGAACCTGATGAAGCAATAATTAACATTCAGAGGAACAGAAAGAACTGATAATAGAAGAGATTTGGGAAGAATTAGACAAACAAGAATTAAATAGACAAATAAGAAATGAAGGAAAAATCAAAGAAAATGCAAGTAAACCAAAAAAGTAGCCCCAGAGAGAAAATGTAAAGTAGGTATATAAAAGTTAATCCACCTCCTGTCAACATATAAAAGGATGGAGAAAAAGAGTTGGAAAAGGCAATGTAAAATGACAACGAATAAATTACACGAATTATGGTAAAGTAAAGTTTTATGAAGAAGGAAGGAAATGAAGTAAATAAATATGAAGGGGAAAGTTATGAAGTCTAAGAATATGATGTTTAAAGTATTATAGGTGAAGCCTGAGAAAAGAAAAAGAAAATGAAGAAGATTTTAAAAGAATAAGAAAAAATAAAGAAAAATGTTTGAAAGCAAGTTACGAAATAAGTTATATAGGATGGTAAGTGAGGATCATTGAAATGAGAATGAATGAATGTGAATGTTAACAATTGATAATAAAGATAAATTAAGGTCTAGTTAGAATTGTAAAGTAAAGTATTTGTTTGCAATAACGCATAATTAGCAGTTTAAAATATAATATATTTTAAAATGTTCAAGGTTAAACACATTAAAATAGTTATGAAATTACTTTAAAAAAAATATGAAGTACAGTTATTCAAATTTTTTTTATGCAATTTGAAAGGAGTCTGTAATGATCTTAAAGTTCAAATAATATGTCGGTAAGTAACTATGTAAACGAGAATTATCTGATAAAAAAATATGATTAATTAAAAATAAATGTCATGAATGTAATGTGCAGTTTTAAATAAAAAAAGATAAAGTCTATTTAAAAATAAAGTTATATTTAGGTTGAACGATTTTATACATTTCAATATAGAACTATAATTTCCAATAAATTCTGAAATATGAGTTATTTGGGATGTGACGTCAATGAAGCTTTTTCGTCGAAAGTCCCCAGAAACAGCTCTAATTTTGATGATTTTTTAAAAAATTTTCATTTTTATATTAATCAAAATCAGAAACTTTTCAAAAGGGGGAAATAATTATTTGTATTGTTTAAACAATATGTATGTTATTTTATGTAAGAAAATAATAGTCCGTGGGCCCGCGACATAATGTGTCGGGAAACTTGTATGTCAGCTTTTTAGATCTTAGGTGTAAAATGCTATGAAACGTGCAGATCAGCGACATGAGGCCAAAAAAAATTCACCGTTAGATTTGGGCCCATACAATATTGGATGCAATATATTTTTTCAAATTTTCGACAGACAGGTTTCTAAGGTATGGTTTAGTTATCAAAGTCAAAAAAGCTGACGTTTTTATCCTGACCCAAACGTTCAGGCTCATACAATTCTCATTGCAATGTGCATTGGCAATTGTATCGTCAGTTTTTGCTTTTTCTCGATGAAATATCATCAAATATCAAAAAGCTGACGTTTTCGAAAATAAATCCGGAAAATGTCATAATTCGATTCTTTTTTTAATACTCTGCCCCTCAAGTCTCAATTCGATTTAAAAAAAAAGAGAAATTGTTACCTTAGAAACCTGTCTGAAAAAAAGCTGACGTACAATTTGAAAAAATATATTGCATCCAATATCGAGGGCCCAAATTTAACGGAGAACTTTTTTTGGGCTTCATGTCGCGGATCTGCACGTTTCATAGCATTCTACACCTAAGATCTAAAAAGCTGACATACTAGTTTTCCGACACATATGGTGTCAGGGGGCCACGGACTGTAAGTTTTTATGCGTGATTTTATTTGAAAAAATTATTCGTGTATTAATTTTGGGGTTAAGAATAGTTATTAAGAGTACAGTTGTTAGTAATAATTCAATATTTACATTATAAAAATTTGCTGTGTGGGTTAAAAAATATGTACGCGTTACGTGTATACGATGAGGCAGTTGAATTGCCGTTATTTCATCACAATAATTATTTTGCATCGGAAAGACAGTTAAATTCTTGTATAGAAATTTCGGTATTAATGGTCACCTTTTTTCTTAGCATTTTTGGTTCTGACTAGCATATTTTTGGCATTTTTTGAACGAAGATTTGGCATAATATATTTTTTGAAGTTGGCAACACTACTCACGGTGCTCAGCAGCTGAAACTTTCATGGTTCAAGAACAAAGTGAAGAAATACGTTTTAACACATTCACTGCTGATGTCACGGATCCGTGACGCTAATATTCTTACTTCCAGTGCTGCCGACCCGGATCCGTGCCGTTAATATGTGTCGCTCAGATTAAATATAAATCTTTCAGGACTGCGCCAAAGTATCTAAATATCGTGTCAGCATATGGGTTAAGCATTCTAATATTTGAAAAATTAACTTAGTTTCCCGAATAAGACAGTTGCACACTTTGACAAGGGTTAATTTAAAAGGTCCCCGTTTAAAAGTTTAGTCCGTTTTCCAACTGCAAAAGTGTAATTCTTCAAAAATAAGAAAACGTTGTGACCTATAGCTTAGCGTAAATTGCGTTTTAGAGCGATCCAAAATCCGTAGTTGGCGTACATTTTTTTTAGATTGTAAATAAATACGAAGAAGAACATACCTGTAACATAACCATACGAATAAATAAATAAATAAAACAATATTTTTGTTTTACTTTTGCACTTTATAATAAAACGTATTTCTATCACATTGTCTACAGAAGTTTATGAGAGCAATAGCCACAACTGCCGCGCGTACTTGAATTGCAACCCCAATAAATTATTTTATTCTAAAAGAACACGAAAAATGAAATAAAAAATACTTCAAAGGATGGCAAAACGAAATTTATTAGGAGTGTCAATAATTTTGGTCGGCTTATCGTAAATGGCCATAAACTACCCTCGGTATGTTTCCTTATAATTGTAGACGGACAATGTAAAAGAGGTCTCAGCGTTTTTCATAGAATTAATAACGCAAATTTCCCTAAGTTCGTTGTATTTTGCGTTCATGGGTTTCAGTTCGTTTTAACGCGAAATAGGCGAACGAAGTGTAGTGTTTCTTAAATTTTTTGAAAATAAATTAAAATGTCAGATCTTGGAGCTGGGCCTTCAGGGCAGAAACGGCCACGACAAAAGTACAAAAATATTAAGAATCTTACTGAAGAAGAAATGAGAGCGGCTCTAAGTGCATCTAGCGATGAAGAGTACGAGTTTGCTGTTGATTCCGACGAAGATTTTACTCCCGAAATTTCAGAGGATGATGAATCATCGGACTGTGGTGAAGTTGATGATAGTAAGCATTATGTTTTTTATTGTTGTTTTTAATGTCACACAATCTCCAAAGGGTGCAAGCTTCGCAGATGTCAGTTTCACAAAATTTAGAGACGGTAGTTCTGCAAATCTTGTGTGGAGTGATGTTCCTCAAGCCATGAAGAATTTTTTATTTATAAAAATAATAGCCTCTTGGTACCTAATCCCGGCAACCAACCTATACATTTTTTTCAAATGATATTCACGAATGAAATTATTGATATCGTCGTCGAACAAACGAACATTTACGCCGAAGAAATTTTTTGTCCTCAGGGGTTTTCAACATTCCAGAATATCCAAATGGAAGCCTCTTACCAGAGAGGAATTTTTAATATTTTTGGGTCTGTTATTACACACCGGAACAATAAGAATGAACCGATTACAGGATTATTGGAAGACAAATCCTTTATTTAGTTTGCCAATTTTTGCAAAAAAATGAGCAGGGACCGGTTTCTAGGAATAATGAGATGTCTACATTTTGCACCAAATTCCGCTGTGGATGAAGCAAGCAGAGATCGGTTGTACAAAATACGTCCGATTATACAATTTTTCAACAGAAAAATGGCCGAAATTTATTACCCTGGAAAGGAATTATCATTAGATGAATCAATGGTTTTGTGGAGGGTCGATTAGTATTTCGACAATACATAAAAAATAAGCGCCATAAGTATGGAATAAAATTATACATGCTCTCCGAACCAAATGGCATTATTCTAAAATCATCAGTATATACAGGGCAAATGGGCGATCAAGGAGGAAAAGGTCACACAACAAAGGTGGTGTTGGACCTCTTAGAACCTTTTTAGATAGCGGACATTCAGTTTTTATGGACAATTATTATAATTCTTATGATTTAACAGACAAGCTTTCCAAACGATCTACCTACTGCACTGGAACATTAAATTCAAAAAGGAAGGGCAATCCAAAGGAAGTGCTTCAAAAATTGAAAAAAGGAGATTGCATTGCTAGATATGCCAACAACATAGTAATTGGAAAATGGAAAGATAAGCGAGACGTTTTGTTCATATCTAATCAATACGATAATCGAATGGTGGAGTACGTGAACAGAAGAGCAAATACTGAGAAAAACCTGCTCCAATTTATTATTACAATCAACATATGGGGGTGTTGATCGACAAGATCAAATGAATTCCTATTACCCTTGTGAGAGAAAGACTATAAGGTGGCCACTAAAATTAGGAATTCACTTCATGCAGCTTATGCTTCTAAATTCCTTCAATTTATATGTAAAGTTTTCTGGAAATAGAAGCAATTTGTACGATTTTCGACTATCACTACTAGAGAAACTATTGCAGATCGAGTTTGATCAATTTCAAAACGATCTTTACCACAGCCTGCTCACGTAATTTCAAAATTTCGCAGAAGGATGAAAAGGGCCAAACAAAAAGAAAACGTTGCCGAATGTGTTCTGTCCAGAAAAAGCGAAAGGCAACAATCTTTCATTGTGCGTCATGTGTCGGAGAACCAGGACTTTGCGCTGGAGAATGCTTCAAAAACTTTCACGAATCTGTGTAAAAAATGACGTATATTATTAATTATGTAGAAAATTACAAAATAAATTGTTTTTAAGACAAAATTGTCTATCGAACTTAATTGAGTTATCATTTTCATAATATTTGTTAAAAAGTTGCGACACGGATCCGTGTCGGTCCGCATAGGGTAACAAATTACTTCACCAGGTGCTGACGACACGTATCCGTGACACCACCCCAATGGATATTCCACCCCTCGTAGACAACTTTCATCTTTAGAAGGTTTATTTTTTTGCCATATATAATGACTTTTTAAGAAGAAAGTTCTTCAGCTCGTGAGATGATCTATGTAATTTCCATCAGCAATGAAAGTGTTAATGGAGGTATTTATTGTAATCATTAGCTTCAAAAGACAAAAGCTCATTACCACCAACAGAGAATATTTGGAAATATTTCTAATTAAAATAAAAAATGCACTAAATTTATAAAACATGATGTACCATATACAAAATTAACTCTTATTTCTAATTATAAAATCCTAATTGAGATTGATTTTTTTCTTGCACAAACCGAAGTAAACATTCTAAATCAAAATTTTAATAATAAAATTGCATGTTCACATTCATAGTTTTAGAATGCAAACTTTTAACCTTTTCACGTGAAATTCTCCATATTCATTACTTTTATTTAATTTTTCTCAAAAATGATTGCTTAAAAAATTTTTTGTTTTAGGATGAAAAGGAATGAATAAATTAGTAGATACATAAAAATAAATGTACTAATTCTGTTTTGTAACTTATGGCTATTAAAATTTAAAACAAACAAAAACTTTTTTAACGCATATCCTCAATTTTATATACCTAAGGTAATGGATTACTTCCGGGTTTCGCCGTGTGTCAAAACTTGCGTTCGACGTTTCGCTGTTGATGCACAATTCAGCATGAACAGCGAAACGTCGAACACAATTTTTGCGACACTGCGAAACCCGGAAAAAATTATTAGTAAAAGTGAAACAGGCCGTGAAAACCCACGCAGTATTATGTGCATGGATGTACAGTGGACGTACATTGCAGATGTATAAGAAGGTGTGGTGGATATGCAATGTAGGGTTTTGCGTGACTAAACGTTACATCCATTGTAGGTCCACTGAAGCTCCACAGTATTATATATGGATATCCATTGCAGCTCCATCATCCATAGATGGTGCATTCATTTCACATACAATGGATGTATTAGTGTTATGGGAAGCTGCGAAAATCACCCACCACTTGAAGAAGATGAAGTTTTCAATACACAAATTAACGTTGAAAATTAAATTTTCTTTTTTAAATTTAAAACAAAAAATTGAAAAAATTACTTTGTTATTAGTACCTATTATTTTTTTAGAGTTAATAAAAACAATAAAGCTAAATTTTTTTGACTACATAAAAACATAGATTTAGTTTAAACAATAACAATAATTATTTCCTCTCTCTGAAAGATTTCTAATTTTAAATAATACAAAAAACTTAAAATTAAAAAAAAAATTATCAAAATCGGCGCTGTTTCTGAGGACTTTGGAAGATTGTCTATTTTACGGCTCAAACAAATAAATGTGGTAACCGATAGAATTAATCCAAACATAACAACTTGTTATACCGCAGTTCTAAAAATTCCATCAAATTGGGCATCTTGTTACAAATAGACGTCGTCGTCGTTCGAAAATTTTCTCGTAAAAGGAAATTAATTCGGTGTAGTAGTTGTTTTCGATGTAACACATTCGACATAATTTT
Organism: Abscondita cerata; assembly: GCA_030710515.1. NCBI lineage: Eukaryota > Metazoa > Arthropoda > Insecta > Coleoptera > Lampyridae > Abscondita > Abscondita cerata. The sequence continues at coordinate 9,151 of JALBCR010002717.1, forward strand.
AGAAACAAAAATAAAAGATCTGAAATAGCAAAGCAAGACAAAGATAGCGCGTCATTATTATTTTAAATTCTTTTTATAACCAAAACGTCGAATTTAGAAAAATCAATGAAACCCAAATATTTCTTTTTTTTATTGTGTTAGTAGATTTAAATCTAGCCTAATGACATTCCAGTTTAGTAATCAAACAATAGGTAAGAAATTTCTACACTTTCAATGCAAAAAAATAGTGCATATTTGTGTGCAGGTTCGAACTCGATTATGTCAGGAGGGCCCGCGACTTTTTTGAATTCGGTGGATTCAACCGACTTTCCTTTAATCGGGATCAACGACAATCCCTTGGAGTTTAAGGTAAATAAAGTTAAGTCGACGTCGAGATGTTCCGAAGACAAAGATGACTCGAGTCAAAGTCCTTCGGATAAACGAGAACGAAGACAAAGAATAGATCTACGTGCACGAGATCGTCGTGACACTGATAAGACGAAAGATGATTCTGATTCAAATTTGTCGAGTTCACAAGATGTTGTCACGTTACAAAACAGTTCGAATCTAGGACCAAACATGTGGAGCAGTATGATGAATATGGGGTACCCGATGGTGGGTATGAATATGATTGTAGATCCTAGCATGATGTCAATGAACAATTACGGAATGATGCCGCCTATGCTTACACCTGATCCAAATATGCTCACAACAGATCCCGCTATGCTAATAAGTCCTGCCAAAGAAATTATTCATTGCAAATCTTGTACTTTATTTCCGCCTAATCCGAATGCACCTTTGCCTACTACCAGAGAAAGACCCCCAGGTTGTCGTACAATTTTTGTCGGCGGATTGCCTGAGAATATTGCCGAAGACATTATAAGAGAAGTTTTTGAGAGATGCGGTGAAATTACTACTTTACGTTTGAGTAAAAAGAACTTTTGCCATATTCGGTTTTTGTTTGAAGAATCCGTGGATGCGGCCATATTTTTGTCAGGGTATAGGATTCGTATTGGTTCTAATACGGATGCGCCCAATACTGGGAGACTACATGTTGATTATGCTCAGGTACTGATTCTTATTATGTTTATTTATTAACGAAAAATAATTAATTTTGTATAGGCGAGGGATGACCAATACGAATGGGAATGTCGTCAAAGACAGCTGCAAAGGGAACAAAGGCACAGAGAACGCATGGAGGAAGAACGTTTGAGGCCTCCTTCACCACCTCCAGTTGTTCACTACACTGATCATGAAGCATCCTCGGTAGCAGAAAAACTCAAGCTTGATGAAACATTTACTAAGGCCGTTCAGGTATGTAATGTTCTTTCATTGTAAAATTATTGGACTGATTACTCTTCTTAAGCATGTTTCACATCTATCATTGTCCAAATCAAACGTCAAATTCTTGCTTCAATCAAATTAATTTGATGAGTGTTGGTTCTACCTGATTTTTTTATTTCGTCATTGCTTTTCAATAATCAAATGTTTGTCAAGAACTAATGTCAAATTTATTTGACGGAAACAAATCAAACCCAAAATTTGAAGAATGATCGATAGATGTGAAACTGCCTTTAAGGAAATATTTATTCTTTACATTTAAATGTGGTAATTGAAAATGTGTAAATGAGAACAAGATCCGGCCTTTCATTTGAGATTCCTTTCAACTTCCTAAATCAAAAATTATTTTTCTTCTTTAAGGGACGGCATTATATCATTTTTAAAGTGACGTTTCATGCAATCTTATATGGATTTCCTCAAACCTCTATTTATTAAAAGAAAGGATACAATGAAAATGCAAGTATATAAAATTTTAGAATTGCATATCTGAATAATTAACGGGTGATAACTAAAAATCTGGACTATTCTACCTCGATTTTTTAATATCTTGAAAATGCAATTTTTAATTGCTTTCTCTGTCCACATTGTCAAAAAGCTGATTTAATGTTCAAAAATAAAGCATAAACTTTCCCACTTTTCTTTTCAATTCCCTATTTACTATATTTTTTAAAACGCCTATATATTGTCTAATATCCTCCCCTTTCTAAACCCTATCTACCACTCCCCTATTAACCCCTTCCCACTAGTTCATTATTTAATCTTTCTTGTAGAATCTGGCATACCTTATATCCGGTGTTTGTAATGCTAATTCCCCTATATACTATTTCATTCTTCTCCCTCCTGAATATCTATACACATAAAATCGTGGCCCGGTTTGTCTGTCTGTCTGTACTGTTCGTCTTCTCCTCGAAACGGCTGAACCGATTTTGGAGATCGATACGTCAAATTGTTCAGGAGGTCCAGGCGCTGGATCTTAGGCGGGGTCACAAGTTGACCTGACCTTTGACCTCTGGCCTGGAGCAGCTTACCTCATATTAAATCGAGGGAAACATAGGCATGTTATATATCAAAGTGTTCAGGGATGTCAAGGGGGAACAAGTTGACCTGACCTTTGACGTCTGTCCTGGAGCGGTGACCTCATATTAAATCTAGGGAAACATAGGCATGTTATAATATATCAAAGTGTTCAGGATGCCATGGGGAACAAGTTGACCTGACCTTTGACCTCTGACCTGGAGCGGTGACCTCATATAAAATCCAGGAAAACATAGGCATGTTATATATCAAAGTGTTCAGGATGTCAAGGAAGAACAAGTTGACTTGACCTTTGACCTCTGATGTGGAGCGGTGACCTCATATTAAATCCAGGGAAACATAGGCATGTTATATATCAAAGTGTTCAGGATGTCAAGGGGGAATGTTTTAAGATAGGTCCCAAGTTGACTTGACCTTTGACATCTGACCTGGAGCGGTGACTCATATTAAATCCAAGGGAAACATAGGCATGTTATATATCAAAGTGTTCAGGATGTCAAGAGGATGTTTAGATAGGTCACAAGTTGATCTGACCTTGACCTTTGACCTGAAGCGGTGACCTTATATTAAATCGAGGGAAACATAGGCATGTTATATATCAAAGTGTTCAGGATGTCAAGGAGAACAAGTTGACCTGATTTTGACCTCTGACCTGAAGCGGTGACCTTATATTAACTCTAGGGGAAACATAGGCATGTTATATATCAAAGTGTTTAGGATGTCAAGGGGAATTCCCAAGTTGACTTGACCTTTGACCTCTGACCTGGAGCGGTGACCTCATATTAAATCCAGGGAAACATAGGCATGTTATATATCAAAGTGTTCAGGATGTCAAGGGATTGTTTTAAGATAGGTCCCAAGTTGACCTGACTTTTGACCTCTGGCCTGAAGCGGTGACCTCATATTAAATCCAGGGAAAGATAGGTATATTATATATCAAAGTGTTCAAGATGTCGAGGAGAACAAGTTGACCTGACTTTTGACCTCTGACCTGAAGCGGTGACCTTATATTAAATCTAGGGAAACATAGGCATGTTATATATCAAAGTGTTCAGGATGTCAAGGAGAACAAGTTGACCTGACTTTTGACCTCTAACCTGAAGCGGTGACCTTATATTATCTCTAGGGAAACATAGGCATGTTATATATCAAAGTGTTTAGGTTGTCAAGTGGAACAAGTTGACTTGATCTTTGACCTCTGACCTGGACCGGTGACCTCATATTAAATCCAGGGAAACATAGGCATGTTATATATCAAAGTGTTCAGGATGTCAAGGGGATCGTTTTAAGATAGGTCTCAAGTTGACCTGACCTTTGACCTCTGGCCTGAAGCGGTGACCTCATATTAAATCCAGGGAAAGATAGGTATATTATATATCAAAGTGTTCAAGATGTCGAGGAGAACAAGTTGACCTGACTTTTGACCTCTAACCTGAAGCGGTGACCTTATATTAAATCTAGGGAAACATAGGCATGTTATATATCAAAGTGTTCAGGATGTCAAGGAGAACAAGTTGAACTGACTTTTGACCTCTAACCTGAAGCGGTGACCTTATATTAAATCTAGGTAAACATAGGCATGTTATATATCAAAGTGTTCAGGATGTCAAGGAGAACAAGTTGACCTGACTTTTGACCTCTAACCTGAAGCGGTGACCTTATATTAAATCTAGGGAAACATAGGCATGTTATATATCAAAGTATTCAGGATGTCATGGGGAACAAGTTGACCTGACGTTTGACTTCTAACCTGGAGCGATGACCTCATATTAAATCCAGGAAAACATAGGCATGTTATATATCAAGGTGTTCAGGATGTCAAGAGGAATGTTTTAAGATAGGTCCAAAGTTGATATGACTTTTGATTTTTGACCTGGAGTAGTGACCTAACGTCTTTAATTTCAGGTTTGTCTAAATTAGGCCCAAATGGGTTTGGTTACTAGTGCTGGGCATATTATTGCCTCCCTCCATTTCATCAGTAACTTCTCTCCTCTCCATATCTTATTCATTATTTTTTCATCTTCTTCCTCTTCTTCTTTTCTCCTGTGTAAGAAAAATAGAAAGGTCTGTTATTTTAAAGTACCACCATCTATTAGCTCTTACTATATGCGGCGCCCTCTTAATAAACAATCAACCTGTATATTATTTAAGTTTAAAATGTATGTTTATTACAGTATAAAAGTTCAGATTTTCTATGCCAACTTAGTACAGATTTTTAGTTATCACTCGTTAGATTTAATTATATTTAATTAATCAGATAAGCTATTTTAGAAGGTGTTCACTTGTTGTAATTGAGTCTAATATGGATTACATTTATTTTTCTGTGCTATAACCTAGGAAATGCTAACAGTTTACTGCAACGGCAATTGAATGTTTAAAGTGCAATATCGTTATCAAAAGCGGCACGATTGTGTTATTGCATTTGAAGTTATCGCGAGTTATCGCAATTATTATTTTTAATTATACTTTTTAAAAAATATTTATTAAAAAAAATTTTATTTACTCTTTTTTATTATAAAAAATTTTTAAAAAAAAAATTTTGTAAGTCATCCGTACTTGTGATATCTTTAGTACTACTACAGCGCCAATGCTAAAATTGTGCCGCGTCTAAACTATTTCCATATCCTTCTATTTCTTATATACGTATGGTATATCTGTAAGGTGTGTTTATCTGTGGTACAACGTGCCCAACTAAGAATGCGAGGTACTGTATCTGGGAAACCATCCATCGTCGACGGTTGCGACAAAAAAAGTTATTACGAAAACGGCCAAGGGAAAATAAAATGGCCGTTAGAGGGCGTAATTGCAACCTTAAATGTTTCTGTGAGTTCCTCTATATTAATGTAATTGACTTAAAAATACCTGATTTTAAAGTCGAGGATAATACCTGAACTTTTTCGTTTCACACATTTTTTGCTTTATCTCTAAAAAAATAAAGTAGTGGGGAGTATTCAAAGGTTTCCGTAAAAAACACCCTGTATCTTCTAAACGGCTTTTTTGTTAGTTTCACAGGTTTTTTTCGACATTCTGACAAATTAATTTTTCAAAAAAAAAAAATAAATGCATTGATATGATTTTTTTTTATGAAAAGTAGCTACATGATGTCTAACGTTAAGATGTTAACTTTTATCAACGGGTACTAAGTATAAAGTAAGAAACATTAAATGTCACTATTTCTTACAAAATTAGGCTCTAAACAATGATGTGTGAGACATTGCTGAATTTGTAACAAAAAACGCTATCAAAAAATTAATGGTTAGATGAAATGTGGGATTAAAAATTTGGTGGCGCCATTTTTTAAAGCGCAAAGAGTGACAATTTGAACCACTTTATATCTTTTACCATTTTCAAGATCCTCATTCTGTTCATCCTTATCTTGGATACAGTGTATACACCCATTAAAACCACCTCCTTTCGCACTAATCTTTGATCCGTTTCATATTTCTTCATTCGATTTTCATTAAGTCCCAGCCTTGTTTCGATCGCTTTCTTTTAAAATATCGTATTTTTCTTTCATACTTTCCTTTTCTTTTGGTTTTCAATTGGTTACATCCGTTTCTTTTTTGTTTTTCGATTTTCTTCTCCTTTTGTACGTCTTTTCCTATATTTTATTTTGTTATTTTCTCGTTTTCACTATCTCCTAATTCTTCTGTCTCTATTTCCAGTTTATTCAACCTTTTCTTTTTTCTGAATGTTTTTTCTCCCATTCTTTTCTATTATCTACCCCTCTTTCTTTGTTGTATTTTTATATATTCAGAACATATGATTTTCGTTGCTTCCTCTATTTTATTTTCCATATCCACACGTTTGTTCATTGTAGTAATTGAATTGCTCTTTCATAACTTTCTTCTTAATTTTGCTTTCTTCACACTGTTTCCCCAAATGCTTCCTAGATATTTTTTAATCATTTATCTTTTTCATGCGCTACTTTCTTTTTCTTATTTTGTCTAATTCTTTTCTATTCGTAATCCTTTCTTCTAATTCTTTTAGATCCATTCCCACCTTTACTTCACTTATTTTCTTAAGAGTTTTCTCACCTTTCTTTTTATTTTCTTTTACCTTCGTTTCCACTTTTATCTCTGTTTGGTTCATATTTCATTATTTTCTCAAAGGATTCATCTTTCCTTTCGTTCTTTTTGTTGCGTTCCCGAAAACTTCATCTATCGCACCGGTTTTATTGTAGACATCTCACATCGACACCGGAAGAGGCGTGCCTGGCCACCTCGATTGGTGCCGGTACTGAAGCATCTACATCCATATTCATTTCAAATTCCATTTTCATATTTATCTATTTCTTCTTTTCGTTTCCTAATACGTCCATATCATACTCGTGCTTTTCCTGATAGAATGAAAAGAATACTCATTAGCCCTCGGTTAACCTAATAGCATCAGGAGTGGAAGCAAGAAGAGTGAAGAGTTCGACCAAGAAAGCTCGTAGGAAAGAAAAAAAAGAAGAAGTATGATCAATAAGAGAATTTGAGGCAAGATCAAAACTCAGTTACGATTAATTTCGGGGGTTTCAATTCTCTTACTGTCTGGATGCGAGCTCCTGAAGTGCTATTCTGTTTGTCTGCGGGATCTTGCCCCTTACCATGAAGATGTTCAATGGTTTTTTTGTTACCTCCTCAAGCGTTCTCCTATCCGCATTTGAGGACGCGCCCGATGAGGGCTGCGAAGATGACCCCGCACGAGAATATAACCCACATCAAATAATTTAGGTTAAGTTAGTTAGTTAAGTTGGTTTGTTTTTAAGTTTTCGTTGGGTTAGATTATATTACGTTAGGTTTTTATTTTAGGTTATGTTCAGTTAGATAGCGTTAGTTTATTTTATTTTTGGTTAGGATTAACCCGGAAATAGCAATAAATCTTGTTACAGTAGTATAGTGGGATATTTTTTAATTATTAAGGTCTGGTTTTTTCACCTCCAGTCAATTATATCAGTTTGACGGTTTAATTTTGTGTCCCGTTCTCATAAAGAAATTCGTAGAAACATAGTCGGCAATCTTTTGTTAGTTATTTTTGTTGAAACTGTTTCAATTAAGCTCACTGGAGTTGCAGAAATATTAATGATTTCTTTTTCTTATTACGCTCTCAGACCATCAAATTGATTGAAACCCAACGATTTAAGTTGCTTGGTTACAGTCGTTAGGGGGTGAGTTTTGTCTCTGACTTACCTTGTACTCAGGAGGGTAATAGTTAAATCGGGAAGCCAAAATGAAGTTGCTCATAATAGAAACCACACTCTTTTCAAAGTTATCTGAAAGTGTCTACAAAAAGTGGGGAAATAGAACACTTCGGAATTAATTCGAGATTGAAGACAAAAATTAAAAAGTTGGCTTCTATTGAAATTTACGTCCAAAATTTACAATCTAATCACAAACCTGACAATTTTGTACAGGTATGAAACAGTGTGAAAAGCACGAACGATTCCCGCGCATGCACGGGTTTCATTAGAACAAATTCGTAGCAGACTTTCTAAATGTATTTTGTCCATTATTTAAAATATTGAACTAAAGGTGGAGGACAATCTATGAATATTTGTCTGCAATCTTATGCGAAAAGGACGTTCTAACTGCAGTGAGTCCAACGTAAAGAAATGGTGAAAAACTCTTGGACATTCTATGTGCAATATGTCATGCATGTATGTTTGATAGACGAACTAACAGCAGTTTCTCGTTTGACTATGTGCTAGTTGAACTCAGGAACAACTGGACCAACGATGCTGACGGTTTTCAAGTCAGCAAGGCCAAAATGACAAAAATAGTGATATCGAAAAACGTGTGCCATGACGAGACGACTTTAATGGCATGTTATATAACTACATCATATTTGTTTAGTCAATAAACTTATTCTTTCTATCTTTTGAGACTTCCATCGACAGTTAGTCGAGATTCTATTCTAGCCAAACCAAGTGACCTTAATTGAAACATTTCCAATAAAAAAACAACTAATAAAAGCAAGATGGATACAAAAATACGTAGACATTCGTGAAAATTTACACTTGAGAAAATGAAATCGTGACGTTAATTACTGAACGAATTATCAATTTACAATATAACAAAAAAATGCTTTACCGAAACCGGATAAGGACAATACATAAAGGTTATGTTTTCACAATACCATGCTTTACTAGATTATGTTTCTTGTTTCAATAATAGTTAATAACCACGACATAGATAAATTGTACCATAAACTTAAACTGCACTAGCCTGAACCAACAGAACATTTTCAAGGTCATCCGTACTAAAGTAGATGCATGAAGATAACACTGTTAACTGTTAACTCTTTGCTTTAAAATTGATGATATGGGACCTCAGTAAAGTTTGCGTAGTTTGGGCTCAAATATGTTAAAAAAGATGACATAAACCAGATTGAGGGTCTATCAGCTCAATATCTAATGTCAGAAATTAACGATAGATCAAGTAATATAACTATCGACCAATAACTATACAACAATTCATCCCCAAGATTTTCGAAACACTTAAAGCAATAAAATATATAAAACGACGTGATGTGCTTTGTTTAAAACTTTGAAAATCTTTACGGGGTCCCACAAGGCTCTCATCTCGGCACCATTCTCTTTAATATTTTTGTGAATGACTTAACCAGAATAATTAACGTTCAACATCTTTTATGTGCCCAGTGATGAAAAGTTTGTTTCGCTCGTTCCGCAATTATCACAAAATCTTAGCACTTCCTATTTTGTCTCTTATTATGTAGTGAAAACATTGTTTTAAATTAACATTAAAATGTTACTATCTTTTTCAGATCTTGCTGACTTGGTTAGAAAGGGGCGATTGCAGCAAACGCAACTCGAACACTTTTTACTCAATGATCCAATCGACCAACTCTCACGTTCGAAGACTGTTGAACGAGAAAACGCAATACGAGGAAGAGTTACAAAAGGCAAAAGAAATAATGAAGGGTCGGATGCAAGGTATTCTTCTACAATGTAAGTATTAATCGTGTTTAGTTAACTCTGTGGGTCAGTAAGTCGCTCGGTCAGTAAAATACTTACGCATTATTGGGAACATTAATTTATGAGGTTCTCAAAATGCATTAGCACTATTGGTACAAGGTATTAAATACAGATGTCAATATTTACAGAAGCGGTGTGGAAAGTGGCAAGATATATATTTTTAATCTTTTTGAATTGGCTATCTGCTTTGAATTAGTACTTGGAGTAAAAGCTGTCTCAAAGTTGCAAAGGTGCAAGTTATACGTTCGTGGTACATACAATACTTGCTTGGGTTCGGATATAAATCCACGTTCTGGAGTTGAGTGCTTAGCAAAGCTTGGATTTTTTCTCTATAACGTATAGTCATGATTTTATTGACCATTGGACTAAAACCTCCACAGACGGAACAATTTTTTGTGCTATTAGTTGTACTGCAAATCAAAATAGTCGTCCGCGGACGTTAAAAGTATTTCAAAGCGTAGTACGCCCAGGGTCAATGAAAAAGCCCATTCTTGAGACATTTGGTAAGTAAACGTTATGTTTGGTTATAACTTAAATGCCTCGACGAAGGGCTTCTTCATCTTCTAGGACGAACGATTTAGTTACTTTTCAAAGACTACGCTAATCGCTTTAGTATTTAGACAAATGGTAGTAGGTACATAAGTTTCTTGTTATTTTTCCAAGATTCTTCAAATTTGAATATGAATACAAAAAAAAATAATATACAAGGTAATTTTTTTTCCGGTCACAAATATTTTGAAAGGAAATTGTATAATTTTCAAGATATTCCTCACTTGAAAAAAATTTACGCAAACACGGAGCATCATTTAAAAAAATGTGATAACTGTAACCTCACAACCAACGGCGCTGTCCCCTAATCAATAACAAAACAATTAATATAGAGAAGTCAACCGGTTAGTATAACCAAAGTGGACGGACAGGTAATGCATTTTATTCACACTTGGGTGGTAACGACCTTAACTGTTCATGTTTTAAAAAGTTGAGATTGGTAATACAGGGTATGAGAAAAAATGTCAATCTTTGTAGTCAAAAATGATTAAATAACTTAATAAAATTAATTGTAACGCTCTGTAATTTTGCCCTGATTTGCAATTTTGGATATATGTCTGTCGATCAAAATCAACTAACCGAGAAATTGTTTCCATCAAAATACACAATGTGTGGAAACATTTTTATTGACAACTCGAAATTATAAAATAGATTCTCAAAATTTACAACAAAATTGCTGGTCAGATTATTTTAAATAGCCGAAAGGAATATCTGAATAAAATGGAAATGTCAAATACGAGAAGAATTTTTAGTAAACGTGTCAACGTTCAAAATATGTTTTTGTCAGATTTTGAAATGGTGTTATACGCGATAAGGATAGAATTTATTTTTTCCTAACACTTTATTCTTTAAAGCTTCACCGTTACCTGCTGTTTGTCGTACCCCAATGGTAGGATTCTCAAGTGGTGATGATGATAACGATGTCAAATTGCATACCTTTTTCAGTACAAACATGTTCCTTAGTATTTTTCTCATAGTTGGCAATTGTAGTTTTTTTAAGCTTAGCTTGGGGTAGTTCCGGATTATCTGCTATAAATTATGAGCTTCCATTCGATTTTCCGGTTTTAATAAACCATACTAACTAATTCTGCCGTCAATCATTATTACTAACAATACAAAGATACAATAAAATTGTAATTTATTGGACAATTACTAACACAACCGTCATAACAATAAAACTTATGACGTTCGCATTTCATCGCCTACTTAATTTTTCGATAAAAACTAGTTTCGCGGTTAACAGTGGATTTTTGGTAGACAAACATGTGAATCAAAATTGTAGAGAATTTAATTCTACATCGATCTGATAAAAAATATACAGGGTGTTCTATTTGAATTTTTTGAGTTATTTATCATTTTTGATTACAAAGTTTGTATAATCGATGTCAACTTTGAAATCATGGACAGTTAGGGTCGTTACCGCCCTAAGTGTAAATAAAATTTGAATAAAAAATATGTGTTTCCATTTAAAATGTCAAAGTTGAGAGGTGGTCCATGGAAGTGGAACACTTTGAAAATATTTTTAAATTGTAGCCACTTAGTGACCTAAAAGAATAGTCAAAATTTTTGAAAAAACTATTATTTAAAGGCAATATCATAGGTCCGCGTACTTCACGGACAAGCTGTATAATATCTATTAGTATATTTTGTATACCAGTTCGGATTACTTTTTCGTTCTGCTCTTCAATCATACTCATGAAAGATATCACCTAAACTAGCAGATGGCGCCTTTGTTTAATTTAGTTAGTCGATATCTTACCTTTAGATTTCGACTTTGATCACCTTTTGAAAAATCCTTATTGGTTTATACAGGGCAGTGTGGTGGCGAATAAATTTGCACTAATATTGTTTTCTTATATTAGAATAACTGATAATATGATTAACTTTTTCTTTAAATATTTCTAGTTCGGAGGCTCATCTAGCTGATTTTTTAGCGGAGCACTTTGAACACGCGGAACTATAGTTCACGGTTACATTCAGTTGAGTTTTCAATATTAATCTTCTTAATGATCGGAGATAAGCAGCGTTTACTTCAAGGTTACCTTTATCAAGTTTTTTTATGATGTGTAACCACCGTAGCTATAACTAAGATTACGTTAGAGGTTATGTTAAAAGAAATGTTGGCTTAAGTTAGGCATGGGCGTTCTATAAAGAACTAGACGAAAAATGAATTTTAACAGAAACGCTACAAATTCTAAGCCTTTCCAAAGTAGACATAGTGAGGAATTGTATGACCGACATTGAATGCATCTTTAAAATTGTGACTAGATGTGAAAGATGAGATTAAAGAATTAGAGGATTTTGTCTCTTATTAACGGAGGTCGTCTTCAGTGTGTTTAATAGGTTACCAGGGCTGGGGTTTGATGATGATGTCAGTAAGTATTGCCTAAAAAATACACGGTATGGTACAGTGCGGAAGTTTCGCATGTTTTGGTATAGACTAGGTGTCTATGTCTAGTATAACCAAAAAGTGAGTTCTCTCTCTGGGACATTCTGTAGAGAAACCAATTGCGGTACCGGAAGCAGGTAAAATAATTAATGGCGGAAGCATAAGAAAAGACCGTAAGGACATTTTGATATAGGGGTCCGAAAGTTTTTTAAGATGGAGGGATCGCAGTTATTATGCCGCCTGAACCATTATGTCATAGATGGCGTTGGACAAGTGGTGCCTAAACATTTTCGTTCATTTTGTTTCAAATAACTTTTCCTTGCCTATACAGGGTGTCCCACCGGGAACGCCATCGATAGATTGTAGAAAAACTGTACATGGGAAAAATTTGAAAATTTGGTAGTATACTAACATCGACGGGGCAGTTCCGCTCAAATATTTTCAAGATGGTGGCACTTCCGGTTATACCGGAAGTATGTCAACTTGCTTATTTGAAATGGAACACCTATATATTATTCTATTTTTGGAATTTTGCCCAAAATTCTAGACACATTTTGTGTATAATGTCCTATACCTAAGTCTAACTGTTTTGGACTTATTTTTAAATTTTATGTCAAAATGACGTTTTCAGGCCTAAACAAAATTATAAAATTTTCCTATACTAATGCCTTTATTATTTAATTGAAATAGGTTTTCTAGTAGCAGGGGACCTATTTTAGTGGGCTATGTCGATATTTTGATAATAAATTAATACAGGGCGATAAAAAAAAGGATTAAAATTAAATTCAAAAACACGTCAAAAGTCAATTTTTTAAATGCAAGCACCATGTTTTTATAGCTTTATTTTATTTAGCATCAAAAATAAGGTTGACTTTGTACAAGGTTTTCGAAATATTGGCAATTTAACTTTTTTATGTTGAACAAATGCTATGGTATTTCTTTTAGTATGAATGGTTATTCCTAGTTGGCCATGATGGCGTTAGAAAACAATCATCTGTCAAGGATATGTCAAACTGTTAAAAATGTTCAATAATCATGCCGGGACGCTTAAATTATACAAACGAAGATTACTTAAATTTATTTATTATTTATGGACAATGTGATAAAGTTATATTAAGAACATGTGAATTTTTATCTCACAAAATTTTTTCATCTCAAATTCTTTTTAGAATTGAATTATTTTTGAATAGCGGGTTCTTTGGAGGTCCGCCATATTTTACTGTTTTTTCTATTTCTATTTAAGATTAAATGTACGTAATCATTGTCGACTACGTCAGTTTTTCTGTTCTTCGGATGGAATTTGTACTTTAGGGTGCAAGAAAATTCTAAAATCTGTTTAAATTTGGACAGGGCCGCCGGTTTTTGACAAAAAACAGATCGGGAAACTTTTTATAAAAAAACGCTAAATCTTGAAAAAAGCTTGAAACGGGTGGTTTTCAAACCGTGCGTCTACGAGGCATAATAGTTTTCTATCTCTCGTTCATTGGGGCCGCAGAAGCGAGTATTACGCAACTGAAATAATACAAATAAAATTTAATCTATAAAAAATTTACCGACAGATTAAGTATTTATAAAAAGTAAATTCTTCTTTATTGACTACAACTGGCTTAAAAACCTATCGCTGTAAATTCGTAATAAGTTGTACTCTTCAGGAGTGAGAAATCTCCAGTGTAAATGGGGTTGTCGTAAGTTTTTGGCGCTTAGTTGACATCAATGATTGAATCGAGTTTTTGTAAACTACTCACATCTCTGGGCAAATCTTTAATATACAGGGTGGGCACTACCAACGAATTATTCTATTACATAAAAAACGACAAATAATGTTAGAAAATTTAAGGCATACATATGCCAAGATTATTTGAAACCATATTTTAAAAATATTTTTGATTGTACAGGGTGCTCTAGAAACAAGTGCCATATCAAAGTTGGGTTATTTTAAATGAATCGCCCTGTATTTTTTTCTATTTTTGAATTGTAATGATAAAAATAATGTATGTTCTTTAACATGTTCCTATACCTACTTACTTCCGTTACTGGGACAAATCGATTTTACCTGATTTGCAGACCCTCCAAAAAAATGCAATAACTTCAAGATGAATAAGAACAAGCAACTTTGGTTTACACCACCTTACTAAGAGCCTTCAACATTTTTTTGCAATATTTACTATTATGTTATGATGTACAGGGTGTCCTGTTTTCGATACTTTTGCAGGGTATCTCCTTTATTATTGCAGTTCGAGTTTTGGGGTTTTCGCTAACCTGTGTCACTTTTTTGTAAAACAAATGATAGCGCAGACAGATTTATTATGGCCCTCTTCGTTTTTGAAATGCAGAGTGATATTGAAAAGTGTGCAATTTCAGACACCCTCTGTAATTCAGGTATCTGTAAGTTATCGACTAGGTAAAAACGGAATCTTACACATTTTTTATGCAGAATCCAGTGACGTGCTTAGTTTTTTCTAGGTGTCCCCATTTTTGAGAAAGTAGCCAAAGTTAGGATTTTTAAATGGGACACCCTGTATGTCAATTTGTATTTACATTCCACTCATTAAGAGCTTTCCAGAAATGTATAATAGTCGGCACTTTGTTCCCAATCGAAGGTTAGAATCTCCTTTTTTTAAATAAACCTAGAAACTAAAAGCCAAACAGATTTATTTTTATTAAACTTATAGTATAAAACCAATAACCAATAACGCGTATATATATATTTATAGGTGTTGTTCAAAATTGTTGCCATTTTCCCTAATGCATAATTGGCACTTTTGCGAAATTTTGTTCAAGGCATTTAAAATTATTATGGGGTCACTATTATACATTTCTGGAAAGCTCTTAATGAGTGGAATGTAAATACAAATTGACATACAGGGTGTCCCATTTAAAAAATCCTAACTTTGGTAACTTTTCAAAAATGGGGACACGTCACTGGATTCTGCATAAAAAAATGTGTAAGATTCCGTTTTTACCTAGTCGATAACTTATCAGATACCTGAATTACAGAGGGTGTCTGAAAATGCACACTTTTCAACTTCACTCTGTATTTCAAAAACGAAGAGAGCGATGATAAATCTGTCTGCGGCATCGTTTGTTTTACAAAAAAGTGACACAGGATCGCGAAACCCCAAAACTCGAACTGCAATAATAACGGAGATACCCTGCAAAAGTGTCGAAAATAGGACACCTGTACAGGTGTTTAATACTACCGCATAAGACTAACGACTTAAAACTTAAATAACTTGCTTAACTTAAATAGAACACCCTACATTTCTGTAGCTTGTTGAAAGCTGGAACTAATTACCTTTTAGTCGGTATTAGGTTACCAACCCTAACTCTGATAGTTTTCGAGATATTTTAAAATTTGATAGTTTAACAATTTACGATGTACTGGTGTCTAAGTTACCTGTGAAATATCCCTAATATGGACATTATCTTGCAACTTTCAGTTTTAAATATCTACCTTAAAAATATATATTTTTTTTCAGAAAAAATAAACACAAATGTGCTTATGACTAGTATCCCGGGCTCTAAGAGTCAGTCGAACATCGAACATACTGTAAACATCGACGAACTTTAACTTGTTAACTAAGAATGTAATACAAATCGCTCTAATAGTAGTACGATAACTTCGAAAACCATTATTTTAAGAATTTTTTTAACAAAGTTACCAATGTTTACAGTGGCATCGATTTTTGCTGAAACTAATTAGGGTTGCTTTTGTTTGTAACAGGTGGGCGTGATTCGACTGACTCTTAGAGCCCGCATAAGTCATGAGCACATTTCTGTTATTTTGTTCTAAAAAAATTTTGTAAGGTTAATATTTAAAGCTGGATTGGCCTATACATTAAAAATGTTTGCAAGAAAATGTTCATTTTACTGATATCTCACATGTAACTTAAATTCCAGTAAATTGCAAATTGTTAAACTCCCAAATTTTAAAATGTCTCGAAAACTATCAGAGTTAGAGGTTGGTAACCCTAATACCAATTGAAAGGTAACTAGTTCCTGATACTAACAGGCTACAGAAATACAGAGTATTCCATTTAAGTTAAACAAGTTATTTAAGTTTTAAGTCGTTAGCGTTATGCGGTAGTATTTAAAACACTCTGTACATCATAACATAATAGTAAATATTGCAAAAGGGATGTTGAAGGTTCTTAGTAAGGTGATGTAAAACAAAATTGCTTGTTCTTATTTATCTTGAAGTTATCGTATTTTTTTGCAGGGTCTGCAAATCAGGTAAAATCGATTTATCTCAGAGATGGAAGTAAGTAGGTATAGGAACATGTTAACAAACATACATTATTTTTTATCCTACAATAGAAAAAAATACAAGGTGATCTATTTAAAATAACCCAACTTTGATATGGTACGTGTTTCTGGAGCACCCTGTACAATCTAAAATATTTTTAAAATGTGGTTTCAAATAATCTCGATATATGTATGCCTTAAGATTTCTTACATTATTTGTCGTTTTAGTGCTACAGAATAATTTGTTGGTAGTGCCTCACCCTGTATTACTACGTCCTATGTAACACGAGGTTGTGATACTAGATGTCGCACTACTTATTTCTTATAAAATTTAATTTCTCATCTTGAAATATTTTCAAAATTGAATCATTTTTGAATGACCAGTGGTAATCTGCATATCACTAGGTTGTGATACTAGATGTCGCTCCACTTATTTCTTATAAAATTTAATTTCTCATATTGAAATCTTTTCAGAATTGAATGAACAGTGGTAAGCCTAGGTGGTAAATAATAAAACCCGGACGGCGAGCTATAGAAGAACAAGTTTTATTGATTATGTCGCTTAGGTTAAAAATTCCGTTTTGAAAGGAGAAAGAGGCGATAGCACCAAAACATGAAATTTTGAATTCTTTTAAAAAGAAAATTGAGACAATTTTTTATCCGAATCGGTTCGGAATTTTTGAACATTTTTTTCAGATTCCGTTCGAAATCGAAAAGACGAACGCGTTCCACACTTAAACGCGAAAAGTTCGCCCTTAACTTTGAGGGCCCATATTTAGAAAACCGTAGCGCACATCGAAAACCTTTTAAGCGAAACTATCCCCCATAAATCGAATCTGAAACGAAATACTTTGGGCGAGGAGGTGATTTAGGAGACATAGAGACGTGAAATTTTTATTTTGTAAAACTTTAATTCAAAGACTTATAACTAGAAAGCGGTTACAGTAAGATTAATCTCGCCTTAGTCGGAAACGTGTCTTCTAATACCGATACCTGTAAAAAGGATGCAAAAAAATTAAAAAATCGCCCCAGTTGACGGCGAATATTTGAAAAAGCAATATTTTCTGTATGTTGACGTATCTCCGCAACCGTTTCACTAAAAATTTTTTAATTTGGCGTGGTTCCTAAAGGATAAATTAATCCCATAAATACATTATTAGCGGAATTTTCTTTTGATTGCTTGGTACGCTTCTTTTAATTTGTAATCCATAAGGTACTCAAACAAAATTCTTCTGGAATAGACCCGATTAGTGTGACGTCACGTACAAACCGCTAGAATTCAAAATTCGGTACTTTGCAAAATTGTGGACGAAAAAGTGAACCTTAAGTACAAGGACTTAAGGGTTATATTCAAATAGATCAATAGAAGTTGGTTGGTTTTCCAATATATACGCATAAATAGAGAAATCGTTGTCATATTCACTAATTCTGAACCTTTATCTTTCATCTAGTATCAATATTACATTTTCAAATAGCATATTTTTATTATAAATTAAAATTAATTTTTATACTACAAATACATGCGCAGAAATCAGCTGGCGGGAACAGTAATTTTAGAAATACGCACCGGGTTAACCATAACCTAATTACTATGAAGTACTATTAAATTAAACTATAAATCACGTATTATAAAGAACAAACTAATGAAGTAAACGAGTAAATAAGCTAATAAAGAAACAAGAGTAACGCCAGGAACAACAAAGGAAAACAGCAATTACAAAGTATAAGGTTAACCCGGTGCGTATTTCTAACATTACTGTTCCCGCCAGCTGGTTTTTTGCGCATGTATTTGTAGTATATGTTAATTTTAATTTATAATAAAAATATGCTATTTGGAAATGTATTATTGATACTAGATGAAAGATAAAGGTTCAGAATTAGTGAATATGACAACGATTTCCTTATTTATCTGTGTATATTGGAAAACCAACCACTTTTTATTGACCTATTTTATTATCACCCTTAAGTCCATGTACTTAAGGTTCACTTTTTGACCACAATTTTGCCAAGTACCGAATTTTGATTTTAGCGGTTTAATTTGACGTCACCACTGATCGGGTCTATTGGACCGCGTCGAAATGGTTAAGGGGCTTCAAGGGAGTTCAAGGTAGACTACTAGAAGTCAGGTAATCAACTTGTCAACCAGACCAGATTCTAGACTTACGTTACTATACTTTAAGGTTGAAGCACACTAAGCCGGCACGGCACGGCACAGCAACTTCCGTTGCAATTACGTGTATTTTATTCTGCCGGCCTAGTGTGCGACAACTTTTATAGTCCCACGTGCGGATCTACTAAGTCCCGTAGTATTGCATTGGGTTGGCGTCTCAGACAAATAAATAACGCGACGTAGTGAAGCATTCGGCTTTTTGGGAAGCAAACAATAAACAGGCGACAAACATAACGTCAAGCAGTGGCGTGCATTTCCAATGGGTACAATTTTTTTTTTTTTTATTTCATATTTTGCATTAAATGCTTATACAGGTCAAGTCACAACTACACAAATTTATGATTATAATAATCGTAAAAACTATAAAATGCCTTATCAATAAGTAACGCCTTAATGTAAGTTTGAAATTTAGGTTCGGACAATTCCCTAACCGACACAGGATGGCTCTTAAAGAATTTCAAAATGTAAAATTTCTCCAATACGGATTTTAGATTGACGGCGATGTTGATTCCTTTCGTGGAGGTGAGGATCAAAACACTCCTCAAATATTCAATACGTTAACGTTTCGCTCACAATGCGTGAGCTTCTTCAGAGCGGCTAAGTTTAATAAGTTCGAGACTTATTTACTATGTTTTAACGTATTGTAATTTAATTATTTCTTTTATTAAACTTAGCCGTTTGAAGAAGCTCACGCATTGTGAGCGAAACGTTAGCGCATTGAATATTTGAAGAGTGTTTTTTATCCTCACCTCCACGAAAGCTCTTAAAGAACTTTACACCATAATAATTTACTCCGTATCCAGTCGTCCGTAGTCGACGCTTTGGTAGTAAAAGATTATCGCATCCGTTGGTTCGGTGGTCGTGTATTTGGCTGTGGGGTAAAAACAAATCAACCAATCAATTGTTTTGACCATCTCCGAATTTGATGATTTTTTGTACACTTATTCAATCGATGAAGGAACTCGAAAATCCTAATTTTCAGATTGGATCAATACTTTTTTTTTATTGACTTTTGAATATCAAAAAATTGACGAATTTGACTTTTACAGGTACTTATAAAAATATTAATTCCTTGAAACCTACTTATTCCGCAAAAGTGTGATAGCTTGTTTTAAAGGTATTTTAAAGACTTTTTAATAATGTGTTCATATGACACTATTTACAAAAAAAAAAGAAAAAAAAAATTGTTGTTGTGAAAATTTTAAAAACGGTATTTTTTTTTATTATTAATATTTTATACTTTAATCTCTTATTTACAAAAATGTAAGATGGGTTCACGAATAAAAAAATTTTTGAAAATTTATTACATTAACAACAGCAATACAAAACTTATAGAAAAATACATAAGTAACTAATTAATTTTTACACTTCCTTTGCAAAATGTTGCATGAGTCTATCATTTCCGCTGCAGTCAATGTATACGTTCTGCCAATGACAGTGTTAGGTTACTTTTCTTAATAGAGAACTTGGTTCTATTACTAATACGTCTGCCTTGGGTTTAGGATAAAAAAAAAACTGTTTGCTGGACCATGAGGATGTAAGAAACAAACTTTGATTTCTCCACTTTCTACATTTTTTCCAATTATGCAACCCAACCACCAGAAATTGTCATAATTTATGGTAACAAATCCTGAATCAATGTTTTGAAGCTCCACTATGGTTAAAGCGCTTGTTGGGATAAAGTTCTTAACATGTTCTTCGTGGCTTAGTGAAAAAGCAATGTTAAGAAAATTTTTCGTTCTTATATTGCGCAGCACATCCGTGAGAGAAGTAAACTACTTTTGATTAGTTACCAATTTTTGATTTCAGGTCTGATATAAGTCGGCTAAGAAATAGATGAAAAGCAACTGTATTATGGACCAAACAATCGGAAATGAAAACGTAGTTTAAATGTTTTATTTTGTCATTCTCGTTTTTGTAGTATATTGCAAACGGATGCAATGTAGCTTGGCTGTTTGTCCAGTGGTAAGACTGCACTTTATCTTACAAAATAAAAGAAAAATTTTCAGCAAAGTCACAAGTAATCACTGCTTCTTCAATACCTAAAGTTTTTTGACTTCATTGTAAAACTGTATTTTGCATGTTTAAAAAAAAACACTGTGACTTTAGCTTAACCAGATCATTTGGCAAATTCGTCAATAAAATCTTCTACCGATTTAATTAGTGTCTCCATGTTGCACCTATCTACTGTTATCCATTTATTATATGTAACACTGTCTATCATTGTTTCTTGAAACTTGTCACTTAAAATGTTTTAATTTGGCAACCAAAACAATTTTCATTTATATAAAAAAAAAATACACCTTTTTTTTTTTTTATTATTTTTTTAATATTTTTTTTTTTAGTCTGGTAACATAGGCTTATCTTTCTCATCTAGAATGTTGTTACTCTTAAAACCATTTAACATAAGTTTGATATTTTGATGTCTTGTGCAAACACACACTGTGTGCCACTTTTGCCTACTAGAATGCAGTTTTTTGGCTTATGTTCGTTAAATTTTGACATCCCAATTTTTACATCTGGTTGGTCTTGTTTAAAAAGCAGATATATCTCTTTCAAGTTTGCTAAAACTAACCGCTTTTATAAGTACTCCTTAACTCCTTCTTTTCTAACAACAACCACATCTTTTTTCCAGGCATGGTTCTACTGACATCGTCTCTTAAATAAAACGATGTAACTTCGTTTTTGTCAAGAGTTTTACCTGGTTTTAGATTGGGTGTTGATAAAATTTTTTACCATTTTTTTACCATTCGAGCCATGTATTGCGAAACTCCAAATTCGTTCTCGATTCTTCCTCTTCTCCAACTCATAGGAAGGCACGATAAAACAAGCATTTGCTCACTTATTTTCTCAACACTTAAAAATTTTAGTTTTAACTGCCGTATCATTTCTCATTCATCCAAATTTTCTTCTTTGGGTTCTACTTTTTTTACAATTTGTTCTTCCATCAATCTTTTAGCTATTAAAGTCTTTACTTTTTCAGTCTTTTCTTTAGATGCCCTTCTTTTTTTTATAGGTAATTTCCCCATAAGTTGAAAACATTTATTTAGGAAGTGCAATGATTCATCTTCTTCTATAAAGTCAGAATCGTGTCGTTGAAAAGAATGTGAGGGCCTGTAACAACAAAGCTCTAACTAAATTACGTTCAGGCAGAACAACAGAGACATTTTATTTTTTCTAAATTCTAAAGTTTTGTAAATTAAGGTAGTTCATCCGCTAAAAAACGTATTTCCTGGAAAAATGTTAAATCATATTCTCCATAATTGCAATATTACTGGTGAAAGTTTAATAATTTATATTTTTTTGTGAATAAGATTATCTAAAACAGAACCACATCCAATTAAATAAGAAATATAATTTTTACCATTTATTTCCATTTGTTCATAAATTTTGAGTTATCAGAAATTATGTTTTAACAATTCTATTGTCAAAAAAAATGTATTTTTTAAAAATTAGATGAGGTCAGATTATAGAAAATCTTTTTCTCAAAAAAATAAGCTATAATTGAACAAAATCCTATCGATTTTCAAAATTTGGTAAAAAATCATAAGAAGAATAATTCAATCAAAAATGAAAATTATTAATTGAACAGTTTTTACGTGTTTCAAATTGTTTCGTAAAAAATAACTTTTTTGTATCAGCAATATTAATTTTGGAGGATCTAATTTAATATTTTTTCCTGCGAAATACTTTTTTAGCAGGTGAACTAACCTTAAAAATAATATAATAAAATATATTAATAAATACAATATATTTAAAACAAATAAAATAATAATATAATAAAAAACTAAATTTCCCTCACTTTTAGTAGGAACTTACCCAGCCGGGAGAATGACACACTAATAATGTGTTGAGAAAGACTGTCACTGTTTGAACAATTAAAATAATCTATTTTGGTGGAGAGACCAATCAGAAACGAAATGCTTGGTACATTTAAAATTTTGCAGGTATATGCATGTCTTTGAATAATTATTTTTAGAGAGTAAATATGTCTAGAAACTTTGAGATTTATTTTGTTTTTTTTTATTTTTAGAAGAAAAAAAAAACTTTTTTGGAGAGGGGAGAGTAAATGGGGAGTTTGTTTGGGGTTGTATTACACAAAAACATGCCTGGTAGCTGGGTTCAAATAACAAAAACTAAAAAAAACTTGTTTTTTTTTTGTTATGAACACACTAATTTTACTACTGATATTCAGTGCATAGGATTTCCTATGGAAGTTGCTATTGATGATATATGTTTTTAATATGAACCCATCATTTCTACATGATCAAATTTGATATATATTTTGGGAAGACATTAAGAAAAGTATATATATTTAAAAAAAAATAAAAAATATGTTTTTAGATTTAAAAATTTTTTTTAAATTTAAATTTAATTTTTTTTTGAAGAAAAAGTGTGTGGTGTGGCATATAATTAAAAAGTCTTTAAGTTACCTTTAAAACAAGCTATCACTTCTGTAACTTAACTAGTTTTAAAGATATTGTTATTTTTGTATACGTTGGCAAGGGGCTATCAATTTTACCGTTTTTATAAATCAATAAAACAAAAACTACTGATCGAAAAAATCTAAAATTTTGGATTTTTGAGTTTGTGCATGGGTAGAAAAAGTGTACCAAATATCATTAAAATCGGATATGATCAAAACAGAAATCGCCCATTTGTTGATTGATTTGATATATTTTGAACCTGTAACAAGAGTACACTCATGAAATTTAAAACTTGGACACCACAATTTCTGTAAACAAAAGTTTGCACATTGTGAAGCGGGCTTAAGGGTATCATTTACAATTCTAACAGCAGGTAGTCTCAGCAGGGGTTATCTTATAGAAGGACTGTAGAATGAATCATTACACTAAGCACGTTTTAGAAAATAGGTAATTTACGTTGCTTACTTAATTTTTTCTTTAAAGAATATATTTGAAGGTATCGCTAATTAAACACCATAGCTCGATTAATTATCGAATCAAAATTTTGTTTAGGAAATGTTTACAAAATAAAATTAGAAATAATTTTGATTTAAAAAACGTCTACAAGCAATAACTTTTAAATTAAATCAAAAAACTAAACATGGTTATTTGGGTTGACTGATTATTACTTATTTTTAAATAATCTAACCTAAATAAATCTAAAACAAACCTACTAATTAGGGAGATAAAAAAAACATACGAAAAAAAAAAAAAAAAGACATAACACCCAAAAACAAAAAAAAAAAAAAAAAAAAAGGAACAAAAAATTTAAAAAAAAACAAAAAAGGTGACCACGACTTATAACAAATGTAACTTGTTAATAAAAAATCATTAAACTCTCTATTCATAATATTTAGTCCTTACAAAATGTATATTTTATGACGTTTCATATTTTTCTGTAGTTAATATAAAAGTGAAAATAAAAACTAAGGCAATTCTTATTGTCAACGTATATATTTAGTTTTTGACAAGAATTTATTACATAATTATAATTAAGATACCAAGTTATAGTTTAAAATTAAATGAAAACTTTTTTTTAAATAAAGGTAACTATATAAATAAATATAAGAAATCAATAATGGGTGTGACCTCCATTATTATTGATACATTCTTGGAGGCGTCTGCTCATTGACGCTATCAAGGTATCAATATAATTAATATTAATCGTTTCCCATGCGGTATCAATGGCTGCAATTAGTGCATTACGGTTTACTGGTATAAAATTTGGCCCTTGTTGTCTTCGGATAACAGCAAGTATTCGAGCCCAAACATTTTCGATAATGTTAAAATCTGGGCTTTTGCTGGCCAGGGTAACAGCTCCAAGTTATTTGCTTGTATCCAGTTGCGCACAACCTGCGAAGTATGAATAGGGGCGTTGTCCTTTAACAACAAAAATACATTATGAAAATGTTAATTCAACAGATCCCGAACTATTTTTTGGAGAAAGTATAGTGAAATAAGAATACTTACTTGTTGGAAAATATAATCTTCGTCTGGATAAAACACTTCGACTGAAGGTTTCATAATAGTTTCCAAAATATCTAAATACGCAGCAGAATCAAGACGTCCATCAATAGCCCAACAAACTCCTGGACCCCGCGCGCCCGACGATGTCTGATGGAATTAAATGTAAAACTGTTTTTGCGTCCATATCTATCTGGCATTCAAATATAATTTTCAATTCTTTCGTTCGAAATTAAATTTACTAAAATAAATAAAATTATATAAATATGTATATTTTGACATAAATTAAAGGAATACAGTAATCTTATAGATTATAGCTTAAAAAAATACTTATAGCAAAATTTAGGTAATGTAAAAACGGCAACTTAAAAAATGAATGTACTATCTATCTTAAGGCTAGTTTTCAGATACAAATTTCGCAATTTTTATTCGAAAAAACAGGCGGTCCGAAATTCGGAAAATATTAATAGTTATTTAACAAACGAGTGTATTAATAAGGGCGATTAACAATCGAGATGTTTGAGATTGTTAATCGCCGTTTAATTCAAGAGTTAGTTACACAACTTTTCCGTCGACCGTACTTTGTAATTTTAATAAAATTATATTAATAATTTAAAAGATATGCTATTGTAAACGCACCTTTAGAAAGTACCGTTTTCAATTGTATAACATAACCTAAATTCATTGTTTCTACTTTTTTGTGAGCTTTGTATTTGATTCTTCTTTGCCTTTTCATCTTTTGTACGGCTATTTGACAACAGTATTTTAATTAAGGTCACTAAGTTGATGGAGAATTGAGATACTAAATTCCAATTGTTGCGTCAAAACACCATAGTTTTCATCACAGCGAAACAAAGTGCATAAATTTTTTTGTGAGAACGGATTGGTGCTTATTCAAAATAGTGATGCACCTACAAGGAACGAACCAGAAATGGTTGACAATGTTTGATAAATGATACAAGAAGTCCAAGTACATCTCTACGTTGCCTATAAACAAGGTTGAATGTTGTCACATCATACCAAACTAAGATATTCATTGATATCGCTATTGTGTACAAGTGGCCCACCAACTTATTGAGACAGGATTGATTATCTTGCATGTGTTCCAGCTTAAGATTCTTTAACGATCAAGCTTGGTTTCACCTTAATGTTATTTTACACAACATGCGCATGTAAAGTTTATAAAAAAAACATTTTCTTAAAGTGGTTCCACTACACCTCCAAAAGATATTTTTAGGAGTCGGAATGTTTATCGGGCCATTCTTTTTTTATAGTTTTTATTTTCTTTGACAACCCTGCTTGAAGAATTTAACTTTTGAACAATGAGTAAACAACATTGAAGGACTGCGTGAGACAATAGTTTGTAAAATAGATGAGCTGAAGACCCTTAAATATTATTAAGTGTTATCATCGAATGTTGTATACAGTATAAAAATGTCTGAGAGTTTGTATGAACAAATTGAAGATTTATTATACCTGTAAATTAATGTTGATTTGTTCTTATTAAACTTTGTCTTGCTACAAATTATGACAGATTTTTATTTACATTTTCATATTGTGATTGACAGATAAAATGGCAACTTTAGCTATACACATGTATGCTTAGTTGCCTATAAAATTCATTAATTGTCATTAATGAATGATTTTGTTTACGTTAATGTAAGTCATAAATACACGGTTGACGGAAAAATTATTTTAACTCGATCCAAACTTATGGATGATGTTACCTATAAAAATGTGTAATAGGTAAAAATCCCAGGCAGATGTAATTCTTCTTCAGATGCTGTTAAAGTTTTTTCTAAATCATCTACTGACATCGTTCCACTTAGAGACTCAGAAAAGTACACACAATCCCTAGCTTCTGTGGGGATTTAGATAGTGCTTTCATTATCACTGTGAATACTATTAAAAAGATAAAAAAAATTATGTAAGAATACATCATAAATATAAAGTTCAAATATAATACATATTACCTTTGAACTCGTGTAACAGGTAGCAATAATTGTCCCGAGTTTCCAGAGAAATTTACTCCTTCCTCCGATGCAGTCAATGTTTCTTCTGAATCTTCTGCCGATACAGTGCTGCTTGATGACTCAGAGAGGTTAGACAAAAATCTTAAATGTTGTGGAGTTTCAGTTGGTGTAGATGTTCTCCAACAATCAAATAACTTATATAAACTGCATATTAGATAAAACAGAACTTACCTTTGCGGAGGTGTATGGGACAGCATCAATCGACAAAACTATGTGGCCTCTAGAATTAATTTGTATGTGCTCAGGCAAGAAATGGCCGTAACCTATACGAACCTCTCAATGTTTCGAATGCTTAAAGCTTGCAGCCAAATCATTTTTTGGAATCATCAAATACAAAGAATAAAGTGTTGCAAATAGCTGAAGGAGTACAGATTGGAAAAATAATGTTGAGCATTCTAATAAAGCATAATAATATTGTATTTTTACCAAAAATGAAGTGATATGGGACGCCTATGGAAGATCAACAACTACTTTTAACATTACTTTCTACACTTATCTATGAAACGATAATTACGGCAGGTTTCGGCCACTATTTTCACTATTCAAAACTTTAGAAAAGTCACTAAATACGACAAAAAATGTTGTAAGGTTTCAAAACACGTTTGGGATTTTCACAACAAATACAAACGTTTAACAATACCACAACAATACTTCGTATCGTAAACAACTACCGTTAGACCAATCAGCGTTTAAAGAATTTGAAGTTCGTTCACTATCGTAAATAATTATGAGAACATAGATACGTGAGGCATACTGTGTCCAGTATTATTTATTTGTCTGAGCGTCTAACAAGAACATAAGCGATAGATTTTCAACCAATTTAAAAATCTTAATTTAAAGTTCTTAACATAGGTGGAGGTGGGGTAGAAATTTACCGGTCTCAAACTACATAAAAAGCCGACGTTTTGCCCAAACCTGTGAGGGCTTTATCGAGGCCAAAGTTTAAAAGTTTAAAATGATCGTCGATGTAGATGATGTCGCGAGTTAATAAATAATTAAAAATTAATAAATTATATAAGACATACAGTAAAATAGAACGAACAGAAACGAATACATATTTTACTGTGTGTCTTATATAATTTATTAATTTTTAATTATTTATTAACTCGTGACATCATCTACATCGATGATCATTTAAACTCTAAATTTTGTGACCAAGGTTAAGAACTTTAAATTATAAATTTATTGAAGGAAAAAAATACTCTTAACTTTAAAAATCTTATTTTCTGACCTTACAACAATATTTTGTCGAATTGTTCCTTATTACACCAGCTAAGGTTATTCGGCGCTTAACTTTGGATAATATTAATAAAAAAACGATTTTGCATGTATTTTTCCAACCAATCAATAGCGTCATAGCATTCTGGTTCCAGTATTTAGTACAATTTGGTAGTGATGACTTTTTCAAGTACGCTACATGGTTCAACTGCGTGCTACGATTGATTAACACTTACAATTTGTCCAACCGATCGTACTAATAATTGTATTGTCTGTGGGGTGTTTAAAAATTTTCGATTGCATAAGTAAATACGTTGGGTAATAAATATGTACGTGCCATATTGGGGTGTTTTTAAAACGGTTATAGTAAATGCAAGTGGTTATGAACTTTTTCATTACAGAAATATCAGGCAAGTTATCTGTAAGTTTTTCCAAGTTAATGCTTTGAGAAAGTTATTGTTTCAGTAAAAACGTTCAATGGTGGAAACTACACATACAAGACGCTAGAAGTTCTAAGTTATTTTTTTATCAAATATGGCTCCTATAGCTTATTCACTTTTTGATTGCATCTAAGTGTTCATTTTCTTGAATTGGCGTCAGTAATTTTAGAAAAACTAACCGTAGTATAAATTTGACAATAATATGTACCGGGTGGCCCACTAAGAAGGGCGGCTCGCTATATCTGGAAAACTAGAAGTCATAAGAACCTGGGGTAAAAAATTTTATTACTAAAGTGGCCAAGAGAAAACATCAAAAATTATTTTCAAGTTTCTACGGTGCCCTCCAGAGGGTGCATTTCACCTCTTAAATACGAGAATCAAAATTTGTTCGCATTTTAAACTGTAAGATTGATACTTTTTGTTTTATGACTTTTTATCATATCTCTTAAAATTAAGTAGTGGGGGGCGGTCATTGATGTCTTCTAATATATACAGTTTGTTCTACAAAAAGGGTCCAAGGGTATAGCGACTTTATTTGTAATCTAACCATCAGCAAACCATACATATTAGTAAATGGGACACCCTTAGCTACAACTTGGCGAAAAGCAATTGTTTTTAATCACCTTCATTTGTTTTTGGTGGCGTCATCGATATTTTTTTAAATTTTTTGGTTTCTTCTTCTAGAGAATTTTAAGTACTTTTCAACGGTCTATAGTTTTGGTAGGGTTTACTAAGAAATTTTTGCAGAAAATGTAAAAAACCGGTTTGAGCTAGTCGGCTGCTCATTCGTAATTCTTTGAAACAAACAATTGGTAAAATTAATCAAGCAAGCCTGAAACAACTGCGCCGTTTATTTGACGCTTAAAGAGTTCGCTTTGTTTATTAATATTCATCCAAAAATGGAAAACATTAATGAACTACTTGATATGCTACAAATTTATTTTGAGTGTAAAAACAGCGTTTAAGCGCAAAGGCTTTATGTTGATTGTTTTCCCGATAGAATTGCACCCAACCGTCGTAAGTTCGGAAAATTAGAGGAACGTTTACGGACAACTGGATTTTTAATAAAAGTAAAAGGAAATCGTCGTGTTCGAATCCAAAATTTAGAACAGGACGTAAGTAAACGTCAAAGAAACACCACAAACGTCAGTTCGTGAAACTGCACGTAATACTAACACGTCTGTTGGTCTAATTCATCACATTTTGCGAAAACATAAATAACGTCCTTATAAAGTACACTACATCTTATTACTTAAAGTCCATTCGTTTGACTTATCCCGATAACGTCATGTATATCACGAAATGACCTTCGTCTGTAATTTAAAACATAAATATGGACACTGATACCAACCATTCGTTATTTACTTATTTGTTCCTTGAGGTTATGTACGTTTATTTTGGTCTTTTACAGTATTAGCCAAAATAAATAGGACTGAAACTGAATCAGCTGTAATTACCTTCTCGATCAGCTGAGTCAATTGTTGATTGTTGCCACGGCTTCGTGTTCATTGCTTCTTTCTTATTTGAGGTTAGTTTTTGCTAACATGGTGCTAACAACGGTAGAGAAAACTTTTATCGTAGGGCATTATTTTTGCTCATACGGAATTGGACGTTCCACAAAAACCCGCCTAGTAATTCTGTGATTTTTAGTGTTGTTGAAAAATTTCGAAGAACAGGTAGTGTTTTGACACAGCGAAAGGGTTTTTCAGATCGCCCAACCACTGTCTCTAATTTCAGTACTGTTTATTTTGGCGCATACTGTACTTGCAAACGACATTGATTGCCGTCATTTGACAGTTAGGTTAAGTTGGTATAAAAACTGTTTGTACAAGGACACGAAATTTCTTATTGATGTTTTCTTTGTTAGTTACTTGTGTTAATAAGAGACATAAAAAACAATACTCTTGAAATGATACGTTAACTAATAATGTATACGTTGTATTCAATATGTAAAAAAAGATTGACATACTCAAGCGCTTGATTCATCGAGCAATCGGGATAAATAAAACGAATGAACTATAGGATATTCATTTACTTTTAATAATTCAGTAGGTGAACTTAGTTCAACATTTACAACCGAATGATACTGATGACGTCACCACAAACAAATGAAGGTGATTAAAAACAATTGCTTTTTCTCAAGGTGTAGCTAAGAGTGTCCCATTTATTAATATGTAGGTTTATTGATGGTTAGATTACAAATAAAGTCTCTACACCATTGGTCCCTTTTTAGAACAGACTGTATACAGGGTCATTGATGGTCAATGGTAGGTTAGACGTTTATGGAAAACGAGGCATAGAAGTAATATGAAAATTTGGCTATTGCCATAAATAGGCACGTTCTATCTTTCTAAAATATTTTCATTTTGGCGGTGTTGCCGCTTCTATCCAAAGTAGTAATTTGTTAATTGTAAATGAAATACCCTATATATTATTCAATTTTTAGAATCGCAATTTCTTACTGATAATTTTTTCTGAATAGTTCCCTATACCTATCTACACCGGTTTTCGAAATAATAATTATTTTAGGTTATTTTCTTTCTATGATCCCACGAAAATTTAAATTTAGCTGCTATTTGAACTCATAGAAGGCTGAAATTTTAGATGCAGTTTGCTAAAGCCTTGTATTTAACAGCTACCTAAATAATTTTTTTTTATTTTATACAAGGCGGTTTAAAATTAATGATTTTGACGTGACATACAAAAAAGGTCAAATTTAATTGTTTCAAATGGAACATCCTGTATATTACTTGAAATTCTGATAGACAATTAAAATGCCTTCGAGTTGATATAGCTAACTCGTTAACTTTTGAAATAATCGCAATAATGATTAAAAATCACATTGTCTTCACATAATTTGCATTAGTTAGCCACAGAACGTCATGTGATTTGACAATTGCTCAACTATTCACTGTGTTTGACAGATGTCGAAATTTTTAATCTTCTGGTTTTCAAAGAATATTTGTTTTTTTTTGTTTTTATTATTATTTACCTTATTACAGTTATTTTGCTATAATTTAGCTTAGGAAAAAGATATGGAGATGCAGTTTTTACCAGATTCTTACAAATTCATTTTACTATTATTTTACAAAAAAACATGGTGCCATTTAATTTTTTTGAGAAAAACAAAGCGAACTCTTTAAATGTCAAATAAATGACGCAGTTGTTTCAGGCTTGCTTGATTATTTTTACCAATTGTTTGTTTCAGAGAATTACGAATGAGCAGCCGACTAGGTCAAATCGGTTTTTTACATTTTCTGTAAAAATTTCATAGTAAACCCTACCAAAACTATAGACCGTTGGAAAGTACTTAAAATTCTCTAGAAGAAGAAACCAAAAAATTTAAAAAATATCGATGACGCCACCACAAACAAATGAAGGTGATTAAAAACAATTGCTTTTCGCCAAGATTGTAGCTAAGAGTGTCCCATTTACTAATATGTATGGTTTGTTGATGGTTAGATTACAAATAAAGTCGCTGTACTCTTGGGGCCCTTTTTGTAGAACAGACTGTATATATTAGAAGACATCGATGATCGCCCCCCACTACTTAATTTTAAGAGATATGATAAAAAATCATGGAACAAAAAATGTCAATCTTAAATCAGCTTTAAAACACATGGAATTCTAAGTTATGTTTAAAATCCGTACAAATTTTAATTCTTGTATTTAAAAGGTGAAATGCGGTCTCTGGGGGGCACCGTTGAAACTTGACAATAATTTCCAATGTTTTCTCTTAGCCACTTTAGTAATAAAATTTTTTACCCCAGGTTTTTACGACTTTTAGTTTTCCTGATAAAGCTGGGCCACCCGGTACCTATGGTTTTCTGAATTTGTGACTATCTAATCTACTTGTGGTTCATTAATCATCTAACAGAGCTAGCAAACCAAAAAACAAACAAACATGCATCTTTCATTCCCTCTAAATAGAATCCTTGCTTCTCCTCTCTTTGAGGGGCGAATTTCTTTGGCATTATGGAGCTACTTCAGCTACATAATATGTAGATGCGTATATGCAGCTTGAAGGTCGGAGTAGGTCAGAAACCGAGAAAGCTACCAGTCAAACATTCACCTACTTATTAGTGAGAAACTCTCTAAAAAAACTCGTCGCAGACCAGGCGACTTTTGCGAGGATCAAACAGCAAATGAGCATGTGGGGGTTATACCACTTGGCGACAAGTCGTCCAAATTTATTTCTTTTTCTGTTATATTCAGGGAAGACCTCCACTGTTTACAATTTTTCCCGTCATTTGTTAAGTGATAGTTGGGCACCTTTGATTTTAAACAGCGATCGAGCCATGTTGTTGTACCCATTTCTTAAAACCGTTTTTCCTTGCTACCCAAGATAATCCCGTGTTATGGAATCAAGGTCGTTTTTCTGAACTACAGATAACTTGTCAATTTTTTAAAATACCCGGACTAGACTCGTCTTTTTTTTTTCTTAAAAACTTGCGAACACTCCTCTTGGCATCGTATTGATGTAAATATAAGTAAATGAACTGTAACAATATTAAATAGTTCTGTCATTTAATGGTATATTTGCGTGTGCCTATCAGTCAGTCAGATCGAGCGTGTATTCCTGGCTGCCTGCCACAAGAAGGTTTGGGACCATTTCACCAAAGCTCAAAGGAAAAACATCGAATTATGGAAAAAACAATCGATGGTACGTACATTTCGGAATTTATAAAATAAGGTTTTTTAACGCCGACGAAGTATTTTATAAAATCCGAGTAATCGCATGCGTAGTAATTACAATCAAAAAAATTAGATTAATATAAGCCAGATAATTGGTTACTAAACGACACTTTAACCTCAGTTAATCAATTTTATTAACTTACCGTTTAACCAGGCGCCGCCAAATAACTTTGATAAGTATTATTATGAAAATTATATGAATATGGCGAAGATATATTATGGCTGTTGAAGATAAGGTAAGTCGATCGACTACCAAACCAACTTACTATTGTGGATACTATGTCTAAAATTTGCTTAAGGAAGGATGGTAGATTTTACTAAAAATTGCAGGAGTGTCCTAAAACGCAAAATCAAATTTGCTCGTAACACACCAAAAAAATATATATTTTTGTCAGTTTACTTTTTCAGTCGAAAGTGTGTAATAAATATGTATGTTAAAAATACCAAGACGAGTCACTACATTTAAGGTACTTGGGACTAAATGCATTAATTTCTGAAAGGTAATTAGTTATGTGTTTATAGGGGTCGCAAGGTTTGATTATCGCTATAAGATTTAAGGTTTGATTTACTCACATCTAATTGGCAAGTACCGAAAGGATCAGGTATTTATTTTAATTTATTTTCTTTTTCTATTCTTCCGCACGTTCTTACTTAAATTAAAGAAAAATCCGATGCAGCGTGTCGCAAAATTGATTGTTTCTAAAGGGTTTGTAAGACTTTTATTAAAATGTACCATCTTCCTTAGTCCGTTGAAAATTCGAGCGGACGAAATATTTCTTTGTGGTTAGCAAAAAGCATTTGTACCTATTAACAAAATTGGCGCGATGTTTTTATAAGTTTTGTTGACTTTTATCATTGACGTTTATAGGAGTTAAAGAACGTCCAGTTGGACGATGATCCTCAGAATGAGCGAGCCGATGACGAGATGGAGGTGTCGGATGGCGAAGAGACCGCGCGGAAACGTCCACGACCCGATGTGCATTACGAAGAGAGGAATCTACTTAGGGAGGAGAATGACAGTTTACGATGTCAAATGGAGGCTTACAAAAACGAGGTGATTTTTTTTGTTCCACATCTTTCAAAAAGTTTAAATAAAGGTTGTAGGAAATATTATTTGCGACAACTTTTGTTTGACAATTCAATTTAAGATTCAATGTATTGTTAAATAAGTTTCGCGAGATTGAGCAAAAAATAAATTAAACTAAACTAGAAGCAAAATAATTTTGTATATCAGTTTCATAATAACTGCCGACGATTTTCAGACTTCTCCATTTCACCCGACCGTTATTCATCCTGTAGATTTCGAACATACATTGCGTTTTTGCATTTTCCCTTATCTAACTTAAACAATTTAGCATTCCACCCTGTATACTCCATATCTTATTGGTCGTGCGCTAGCAGTACCCAATTGCAGGGTGTATAGAATTTGAATGTTAAGTGTAAACCCCCTTTTCCATTTGTTTTGAGCGTGTTCGATTTTGAATAACGTGTCACAGGAGGGACCAACCCGAAATCCAATTTCTTCTTCAATTTCAATATGTCCATATTCTTGTTCTATTAATGTCCAGGTTGCGTTTTCTTTTATTCCTTCAGAAATTTACGTTTGTACAATTAGGTTATACTTTCTTATTGGGTCAGTTTATATGAAAATAAAACTCCGGACGGACGTCAAAAGCCACAAGTATTGAGAGAGGTCAAATTCGTCGAAAACGACACCTGGTTTGTTGTTATCGACTTTGGTTCAGCTTAGGCAAGTTCAGGTATAATCAGATTGATTGCAGAATTTGTTCAACAATTTGGTTCTTAGTGATATCAAAAGCAATCACGTCCGGAGTGGCCGGGTGTTGTCGGATTAGTCGAAATTTATTTTTTGTTTATTCAGTTAGGGGATTAGTCCCTGCTCGGGCGCCATTTTGTGGCTCTGCTTTCCGGTTTAGTGTTTTCTGTGAAAGGAAGAGTGGGACGGCTTCAAGCGTTTAATTTGTTGGTCGAAATTATTCTCCACTGATTATGCTACAATGGGAAGACGATTCTCTGCCCCTTCGGTCACCTATTGTAAGAAACATTGAAAGGAAATAAATAATAAACGCAAAAAACACATTTTAAACAAAACTTTTTAATTAGAGAGTGAACGGTAAGATGGCGAAAACAGCTTCTAAGCGATAGAGTAATTCTTCTCCATTGTGGTTGGCCGGAAGGTTTCCTGGCGGGTGAACAGTTTCGTCGCGGTTACGGCGTTAGAATCATTCATTATTCCATATTCAATGAAACGAAAAATTGCTGCGAATATATTTGGTTCTTCAGCTAAACGGTTGTCTTGCTACAACTTTGAATAACCTCAGATATCTTCTTCGGGCGGGGATCATATCCTAATATTGACGGACGGGAAGACATTCTTTTGATTTAATCGAAATAATAAGCTTGGGAAGTTCGGGTATCTTTGGAATTGCTTGAAGAGTGGTTTGATATTCGGCGATATCCAAACCAAATCGTAATT
This sequence comes from Abscondita cerata, assembly GCA_030710515.1. Lineage (NCBI taxonomy): Eukaryota > Metazoa > Arthropoda > Insecta > Coleoptera > Lampyridae > Abscondita > Abscondita cerata. The sequence goes on from JALBCR010002717.1 coordinate 44,651, forward strand.
TCATTAATTGTCAGATTATTTTTTGAGGGATCTGATTAGTCGTTTGTTATTACTTTTGGTTTGACTTCTGCTATCTTAGTGTTGTTCTTGAACCTAGTCTTTGTGATTCTGTTTCTCTAAAATTTTAATCCCGGGTGTCCTACGATTTTTTAGACAGGCAATTACTTTTTAATAATTTTCCCACAATGTGCCACTTGATTATTGTCAATCACGTAATCGACTTTGCTGTGATTTTTTTTATACTGCATTCAACCATGCATCATTGTAATACATCTTTTAAATTAAGTTCGCAAGGAAGTACCAGTAGTATACTTAGATCAAAATTTGCATTCGTCTATTGATGTACCTAGAGACCTCGCTTTGTGATACTAGCTTAAAACTCGATTGTGTTAAATGATTCTCGTTACGGCGCTTTATAAATCAATCTCATTAAAGTTACGTTCTATTCATATTTGTTTATACTATTTTATCAAAATATAAATGCAAATATTTACTTACACTAAGGGATGCATAATTTGTTTTCATCGCTTATTGTGCGTTCTTCTTCTCTTTTTGCGTAAATAAAGTCAGTGGGCGCCTACTTTCATTCTTTGGTTTAAGTGATAACTGTCCTCATCGCGTAAAAGTTTATATTATAATCTGAACGCCCCGCCCTCTTCGTCATAATTTTCTTTATCTGAGCTTCCGGCAAAAATCGTAGCGGAGTGCAATGCAATATAATTTTTTTTATAATTTTTTTCTTATACTACTACTAAATTGTGAAACCCTGAAAACTTTTCCAGCAGTTTCTCTTGGTCGCTTTAATTGAAAATGAAAATCATTAAACTTCTACGAATATTAGACTTTAAGATTACTTCTTAGATAAAACGGATCACAGCTAACGATCATTTTGACTATTTCGTCCATTTATTATTTTTGCTTTGATGTTTTTGAAGTTAAATAGGTTTTTTACTAGTTGTGACTCATATTAACTTCACGATGATCAACAGAATTCTAAAAAGAAAATTATCTTTTTAAATTTTTAAAAACCCTTCTTGTATATAAGATTCTTCTTCTTGTGATTGTCGTCTAGTTATTGATATCCGTGTTTATTGCCAACTTGTGTGCACTAAACTTACATCTGAAACCGCGATTCGTCACTTCCCGGTTATCCGTCTCGACGTGGTTGATCTGATGATTTTCTCTTTGATTCGGCTATTTCTATTGTGATCACGTCGAAATCCTTCTAGTCTACCATTGCATTTTATTTGCTTTTGTGTTTTGTCTTATGTGTATAATATCACGAGCGAGCGAAACGCTTTAGATCGTTACGAACGTTTTTTTGTAGATATTTATTGAGTGACATTTTATAAAAAGAATGCTGAAATTTATACTAACGTATTTCTATTAATTGGACCCTACGTTGGGCGCCAAATTGTAACTGTTAGGTCTTTTAAATTGCATCGTGCTTTTTATTTCTGTAAAATTTAATGTTTTAATAATTGCGTCTGCTGCTCTTTGTATCGTGATGGTTCTACCTGTCGAGGGTGTTGTGTGTCCATTTAACCTTTAAGAAATATATTCACACTAGCGATGGATATTTGAGTTCTCGTTATGAATACTAATTGCTTGTTTATTCTTGATTTGTGGGACACAAGTAAAGTTTTAAAATATTAAACCAGTTCATCATTTCCTTTATGTTAGGGTACTTGGCTTTCTTAATTAGAAAAATGTTTATAGGTGGAAGTGATCAAAATGGATCTGATGAAAGAATTGGACGAGAAAGATAAACAGTTTAAGATGCTTCAAAACACGCTACAAGGAATGCAACAACAGTTAATCGAAGCAAAACGCAAACAATCCGAAGAAGAGGCGAAAGTGAAGGAATTGCAAAATAAAATTCAAATTTTAAACGACGCCAAAGCGAAATCTGTGTCTGAAAAGGATTTTGTAACTTTGGACGATTGCGAATCGGAAAGCACTACTGTTAGCGAAACTGCGAGCGAAGTGACGCCACCACCTTTGAACGAGCGCGACGCTAAACTAGTCGGTATCATTTCCGCTTTTCTGAACGTACATCCTTTCGGAGCCGGACTAGACTACATATGGTCTTACGTTAGTAAGTTGGAATCGAATTTGAAACCTTCCGATATTGAAGTGCTTATGACGCGATTTCCTGCCGTTTTCAAGCAGGAGCTGATGGGCATTGGTGCTAACATTGAGCGAAGATGGTTGTTCAACGGCTTTAAGTATTGATGACTTTTTTCTGTTGAATAAAAGTAGTTCTCTTGTTTTGTCATATTTTATGATGTTTTGATCATTTTACATATCAAAGAGTTTTTCTGTTTATCAAACTATTTGTTTCAAACACACAAATAAGTACCTGTTATTGAGTTAGACTGTTAAGTAGAAGAAATAAAAAACGATCACACAATATGAAATACAGTATAAGTTCTTCATTAGTAGTTCTAAAAATGAAAGCCATTGAAAGCAATTTCAAAATTCCTGATACAATGCAAAAGTGAATGGTCTTCTTACATGTGGTTTCTATTATAAAATATCGAAGTAAGAGCCGACACACACATAAGTCTTTTATTATTCCTTCAGTGCGGTGGACACTTCAAGAACTATTGAAGTTCCCAAATATACTTGTAAACTTTTAAATTAAGATGGCGGGGATTAAACTTCTCTCCATACTTAGCGACTGACCTTGATTCAGGTGAGTTACAATGATTACTATTTTTTGTAGTTGATCATTTTTGTTAGCCTAATGTGTATTACTGATATAGCCCTTAACGGTTGTTAATCGAATTGAAGCAAACCCAATAACTCGATTAATTACGGAGAGCGTCGTGTTTAGAAGGGAAAGAAAGATAATTAGAGAAAAGGTCGTCAATTCAATTAAGTCTTTTATTAATCTTTGATGTTTAGTATCCAATCGTGATCACAGTCTATTCGTAAATTAAAATTATATTGAGCGTCACATAATTTTTTATTAGAAAAATGGAGACATGACCAACATATTCAACCAATAAGAAAATGATAAAATTTTAATTGGGACTATCACCAAGTTAACATAAATATGTAACGGTTACAACAAATAAATAACGAACGACATTAACAAATAAGAAATTACGTTTAACAGTATTTTGTATACGTAAACCCAAAACGCTCCGATGGGCCTCGACACGGTACGGTTAATCTAATAAGTTTAACTGCGAGATTAAACTTGATGTTCTTTTGATTTATTTAAATGTTGTTTGTTGCTGAAGGCCAACTTTAATTGCAAAGACGAAAATGTATGACAAGAAACAAATACAGTTCACTTAGCTTTTTGTTTTCTTTGATAGGGAAAACACCACAAATCCAATCGGGGCAGGTATAAATTCCTAAGGCGATACGTCGCGTCGTTGACATCGACCTATAGTGGCCGTCTCAATGGAAAATTCCATTAGCACATCAACTTAAATGTAGTAGGAATGCTTCCCACTTGACCTTTATCTTAATATAGAGTTCAACGGATTGAAGAAATTATACTTTCTCCATAAAAGGACGAGACAGAAAGTCTGAAATTTGAAAAAGAACGAAGTACTTACTACGAAAACGTGAAACACAAAATTGCTTACGGTCTAAACGGTAATTTCAATATCGATTCTCGGGCTCTCATTTGCATAAAGAACGTTTGAATTTCGATACGATATCGTGTGGAAAGAGAATTCCATTAATGCCAATTTTAAATACGATAAAACAATAAAAAAAATTAATTTACCGAAAGCTTCAGAGAAAACACACGCGGTTCAGACCACTTACGAGAAAAAATGACAACGTCGTTATCTCGCCGATACAAAAATGTAACGATTGAAAAGATGTATAGAAACGCCACATATGCGTGCATAAGCGTAAACCAATAGAAATTCCGATTTTACCGACGATAATAAAAAATTATGTTACAATTACGTTACAATCTTGTAGATGATTGATCATGAAAGAGTATTTATATATTGATGCATTACTAAGTTTACGTGACTCAACCGCAAAACTACAGTGCAACTTTTAATGATTAAAGCAATTAATGGCTAGCCACACAGATTAGTTGGTAATTTTTCAATGTTTTATCCTTCAATTCATTTTAGGATATAAAGATAGAAGATGATATAATAACATACTTTTTATTTGTTTTAACATTTGAATTTGAAAATTAAATGTAGCAGCATAAAGCCGTAAATCTGTTAACCCAACAAAAATGAACATAATCATTAAAAGTTTTCGGTTAAGTTTTACAAGTGGTGGCATAACATTTTTAAAATGCAATAATTGCATTTGATGGTACTCGACGAGGGGTCACGAAAGGTCAATCCATATTTTGGATAACCTAACCAAATCTCCATATAACCGTTTAAAAAATGATGTTTTAGAAGTTGACCTTCAGCGACTACGGGAGGTCATTTACCACCCCACCCCGCACAAACAAATGGTTATACTCAAAAATGATCACCAGTTCATTAATCGTCAAGAAATCATGTTTTCTGAATTTGAACTATTTCTAAACAAGTAAAGTCATTGAAAACCCAAAATTTATTACAAAATAAAATACTTTACGTTACAACATGAACACACATAAAGTGCATTTGGTGGCAATCTAATGTAATTATTATATTTATCGAAATAATACAAACTCTTTAAAGACTAGTGTTTTCAATCGTTCCTCGCCAACGTGTGACGGTAATTTTCAGTAGCGTCGTTCATACCAAATATGAGATTTTATGCTAATTATAGCGCTGTTTGCCCTTGGTTATAGGCAACTAAACTTACTTTGATCGGTCTTGAAAATAGCGGAGAATTTTCTACACAAATACGGTGTAAGTTGATTATTTCTGTCTCAGAAATTGGTGTACACAGACTCGAGCTTCTAATTATTTAGTTATAATGTCGTTATTCGTTGTTAGATATGTGTTCTTGAAGTTATACCACGAATTCTGGATGACTTATTATTTCTGTACGATGAACGCCGTAAGTAATTATAGTTTCCAAAATCAGCATGTGGATATATCGCCATCTTTAAATTTTTAGAATTTCTACTCGGAAGATTAAAAATAACGCTATTGTTAACTTTTACTGTACTACTCGCTCAAGTATTAATCCAGACCTCTGTGGTGATGTTAGACGTTCGTTTCTGAAGAAGCGGTCATCAATGTACGATCGAGGTGGTTAAAATTTTGGCGTTGATTTTTCACGCACGTATGAAATGTTATTTAATTTACGATTTAACTCTTTCAAGACATCAAATAAACATTCGGGTACCGTTTGTAAACTCAAAGGCCTTATTTGTAGTCGAGAATTTTGGGTTTATTTATTATGAATTTGTTCAGGCCGTTTAATTTGGCCTAAATATTGTTAAATTTTATCAGCTTATCAGTGTATCGCGTGACGCTACGTGTATCCATTTAACTTTACGTCAGACGTTGAAATATATTGGTCGCGTCTTTTATTATTATTTTAAAAATGTATATGATCAGACTGTGATTAATATATTGATATGAATAAATGAACATTATCGTAGCTAAAGCTATAAAATTTTTTTAATTTTTATTTTCTATAAAAAAGCATGACCTGTGGCAGTTGAAAAACTACGCACATGCTCTATTTAGCTATCCTACAAAAATAAATTATGCATAACCATATCAGAAAATGTAATACTAACAATTGTCGCAAGTGCATCTGCGGTTTATGAAGGTGCTTCTGTAAAAATACTCAATGTCAGTGAAGTAAATCTGGAACGAGAAACATTGCCCATTTTGAACATTTTGTGCGAAAATTTTAAAGAAATTCAGTTTTTGTAGAAATTCCATAAACCTGTATGGTGATCATTTATTGAATAAGGGCAGTGGACTGTAGACCTTTAATTATATTTATATTTATAAAATGTACACTCTCAATTTTTAACCATGAACTTTTGTTAAGCGTGCGTATTTTTCTTTGATCTTATGCTTACGCATCTCAAAAATGAACTGTACTCCTACAAAAAAAAACGACGCTGAGGGTAACAAAGCACAACCGTCCCCTTTCCTGCACACATTACTAAGGGCTGATTGTAAATTGTGTTGCCTATGTTAAGGAAAAAATACAAATTAATCAGTGTAATTACAGCAAAATTAATTTCGGAAAACCGCGAATAACATGTTTTAGAGAGATACGCGAAACAACGAAAACTGAATTTACGTTTCCAAATTTAGCCGACCTTGAAAAAATTAAAATTTACGAAGCAACGAGGGAAAATTGGATACGTATCTTATTTAAAAAGAAAGAAGGAAAATAACCAGTCGTTTGATGCTAATATTATTGATAATATAGTGGTTTAGGCTTAAATTGATAAAAGGTAGAGCGCGAAACGCAAAGAGGGAGTGGATTTTAATTGTCACAAAACCCACGTCGGTTTGCACTAAAATGTATTAAATTTCTCCGATAAGTGCATCGAACTCCAACAGATAACAAAATCAGGTTATGTTACCGACTTACAACATGGCCTAGAAGATTAAATGAAATACCAACCTTCGAGAGCATCATCGATACAAATTTCATATCCACTTGTTATAAAAATTCATCAAAGAACCCAACATCTCTAATGGTAGGCAGCATTCTAGTGAAGACTAACTGTGACAGGTTAGAAGACAAATGAAATAAAGAAGAGACAGCACACGTTCCTCTGACACCAGGAACTATTAAAATGTTGGATGTTAATTAATCTTAGCTGCGGATTGTAACACGTTTTAACAAGACGTATCCGTTTGAATTCTGAAATTTGTAAAATTTACACCACCACTTAATCACTTGTCACAAAATCGTACGATTCGTTTACGAGGCTAAAATAGATCTGAGTTGAAATCTCTAAGAGTACGGGGTATGTACAAAAATTTAACTACATGCTGTAATGGAGCATAATAAATAAAGATCCTGTGTTAAAAATAATTTATTTTATAAATAGTGGAGAGGGTGGTATTATGGAACCCCAGTTTGTTTTTCCTCTATAATTCGAAGAGATGTATGTTTATCTTTCAATTTTTTGTATTAATAGACTCTATATTCAGTTTGTGTTTATTTGAAAGAATTTACAATGATAGCTATATTTTATAACTTACATTTAATGATCTCAAAAACTGCCTTTCTTAGAAAGTAGGCTGGTATAATATGGACCCCCTCAAAAAATGAAAACTTATATTTAAAGAAATGCATTGCTGAGTGCGTAAACACAAAATATCTATAACACTTATGAAAATAATATTCTGAATTACAGAAAATGAGATTATGGCCAACAGAAGTCACATGTATATGCATCTTTGTCACACCAATCAGAACAATCGCTGTGTGCCCATAAGTTGCACATCACACACTGAACCCACAGTTCTCCTCGTGTGTCTTTGGAAAACTTCTGATCGCAAAACATGCACTCAGCATCGTCGTCTACAGTTGGAATTTTTCCAGGGTGAATGTCTATATCTTCAGAAGAAGCTGAAGAAACACTGCTCAGATCATTTTGATCGGAGTCGAACGATTCAACAGTTTTTTTCTTCAATTTCTTATGGCGTACAGTATCTGTACAGAGTTCTGATCGCTTGAGTCCACGGTTGGAATTTTGATGACTACCACGACCTCTTCTAGCAACTGTACCGCTTCCTAAGCGAAGACTAGGGATCTTTTTCTTCCCATCAGATTTAGAGATTGAATTCTCTAATTCAGCTTTGTAAGGTGAGCTGATTATTACTGCAGCAGATGAAGCTTTCCGTCCCCTGTTTGACATTTTTTTTCTTAGGTTGTGGAACTGGTAAAATTTCTGCGGGTGAAACGAGGGTATGTGGCGTACTCGGCCTCATATCTGCTGTTGAATTGCATCCTGCTTCTGCTGCAACATTATTCAAAGCCTGTTCACTGGAAGTCTCACCTAAGACCTCGTGTTCAGCAGCAATAAAGTCTACCTCAGTGAAAACTCCTCTATCACAAGGGTATATCCCCGTTCTTGAAAAACCATTTATTGCTATGCTTGCCGTTTGACAGTTCACATAGGCTTTTCCAAAAAGTTCGGCAATATCATAAGTTCACTGTGACGCAGCCAAATTCGAATTGCTTTCCTGTAATGACTTTTCAAAGATCCCATAAAAGTCTTATCTAATGGCTGTAATTTATGTGTGGCGTGGGGAGGAAGGCAGACTATGGTAATGTGGTTTTCCTCGCCAAGTCTATTATTTCAATATTTCTCATATGCGAGTAATGCCCGTCGAAAAGGAGCAACACTGGTGATTCTTCTGACGTTTTCGTATATTTTATAAAGTGCTTAAACCAATCGGAAAATAAGTTGGTTTGTACCCAGCCCGAAGGATGACATCTACCCAAAGTTCCAAGAGGTGCGCCACGCATAAGAGTTTCTGTCATATTCTTTCGGGGGAAAATCATCATAGGGGGCACGAATTTACCTCCTGCACTCATACAGCAGATAACTGTAACTAACGACCCTCTTTCAGCTGCTGTCAGCGCACCGATTTGTCGTTTGCCTTTCAAACCTACTATCTGAGGTATTTTACTTTGGACTATGGACAAACCCGTCTTATCTACATTGTAAATTCGGTCCGGGTCAAATTTTTTTCGGTCATATTCCATCTCCAGCATATCAAAAAAGTTATTGACAGATTCTACATTGAAGCCTCTGGTCCTTGCATATGATGTTCCAGTAGGTTTGCGAATAGACAGACGATGTAAAAAATGGTCCAACCAAGCACGACCAGCTTCTGACTTTTCACCGAATGGATGACTTATTCCATTTCTTACAGCTAGTTCATAAGCCATCCTTTTCACGTCACGACGTGTAAGCCCGTAGTATTTGCTCTCCATTAATAGCAAGTATTTAACTAAATCGTTTTCAATATTTATGGGAAGGACTGGTTTTCTACCTAGTTTCCTCCGGCGTGTACAAGTGTTTTATCATGTACAAGTCGCTGGAGTGTTGTTTTCGGCACCTTGAACATTTTTACAACATTCTTCAACCCAATTGTTTTACTACAAATCAATTTAATAGCTTCAGTCATTGCTTTTTTATCACATGTCTTCCTTTTGACATTGGGTTTTAGTGACAATACTTTGCGAGGCATCTCAGCATCTGCAATTTAATATGTAGACACATAGATATTGTCTAGAAGTTTTAAAGTGTTTGTAATATGGAACCCTTGTATATAATATGGAACCCGGATCCATATTACCATCATCTATGGGGTTCCATATTATCAAAATCACATGTTGTAATACATCGCTTGGTAAATTTTTTTTAAGCTCGTAGAATGCAAACTTACCTGCTAGGTTTTGTAGAAAAGCCCTACTATAGCCTGACAACACACTGAAATATACAAAGATCACTTGCAAAACACTTTTAACACACGAATTCACGTAACTAAAGTTTTGTTTTAGTCGTTTACACATAACCTTTCACTGTTGGATATGTACTGCGCGCTATACGCTGCAGTTTCCTACATGAGTTGCTCTATGAATGACAATGGAGATTTGGTCTTTTTAATTGTAAATGTCGTGGCTAGTTCAGAATTAACTAAGGGTTCCATATTACCAGCAGGGTTCCATAATACCACCTTCTCCTCTATACAAAGAGGTGATAACTGGGTATTTAAATAAAGAAATATTTGTGATAATTCTGCACAAGATAAAATCACATTTTTGTAAAAAGTGATTTAACTGAATATTAATTCATATCAATTGTATGATTCTCTAACAACCGTGGGGATTCAACATCTCAATATTTATCTGTGATTATTTGTATTCTGTCGTGCCTTCGTTAATTTAAATTTGTTGTTGTTTTGCTGTATCTTACTTGGAACTTGTAAGAATATATTGTATAGTCTCTCTTCTAGAAGTTTGTGTGTCATACTTTCCTTAAGACCTACGGCTTAAGGATATTTCACTAGGTCTCTTTAGGTGGCGTTAGAAACTTTAACAACATTCTTCAATTCCTACCTGCGACCCACTCTACGACATCGAGCTACGGGTAGGTTGCTAAGCGACTTTTTAAGTATTAAACATTTATTTTGTTTATATTTGATTATCGACACAAGAAACACTTAAAAGCAAGTTCTCACTTTTGAAAATTTTCTAAAAATGAACAACGTTAATTAACGGTAAACATACCGTGAGTAACAGCATAGCGGCCTATTTAATTAATTTTTGAGATCGCATCGTTAGTGATGGTCAGTTAACAAATATTCCGTTTGGATACATTATTTATTCATAAAATAAATATATATTTATTAATAAATGGCTTTAGCTCGCATGTTCTTGATTGATTTTGTCTCTCACGGTATTGCGTCATTCTAAAAGAACAAGTCTTTAAACCGTATCAAATTCGTGCATCTTACCACACACGTCATCAAATTATTTATGTTCTGAATTTAAATCAAATGAATGGCAACCAAACGTTTTTATCAAATTTATTCGGTTAAATTTCATGCTACTGTGATCAAAAAGTAAGATGAAATGGTCATTTAAAACTCCCGGGCATTAGGAAGGCAGATACATTTTTTTTTCAAGGTTGGTAGGACTGTCTATAACAAGTGCCAAGCATCTGTTTGTCAAAAGGTTTAATTATCTCCGAGTTACACGTGTATTTGTAAACAACCAAAAGTGAATTTTTCGATTTCTACAATGAGTGATTTTGTTGAGCATAGAACTTGCATCAAATTTTGTTTGCGGAACGAATACTCTTGTGCTGATACGTTGGAAATGTTACGGAAGGCCTTTGGCGATCAAACTGTGGCACAAAAAATACAACGAGATCAAAGAGGGCCGAGAACGCGTTGAAGACGAACCGCGCTCTGGACGATCATCAACGTCTACCGACGAGGGACACGTTCAAAAAATCAAAGATTTGGTTTAAACTGTCAACAAAGAATATTATTTGAGCGTTATGCGTCAGTTGCGCGAAGCTATTCGTCTGAAATGGTCGGAACTATGGTCATCACGATAATGCACCATCTCATACTGCAATGGTTCTTCGTGACTTTTTTGCCAAAAATTTGACTAATATCGTTCCGCAACCACCGTATTCGCCAAATTTGGCCCCGTCCGACTTCTGGTTATTCAGCAACTTCAAAAGGCCAATGCGGAGACGTCGTTTTGACACGATTGAGGAGATAAAAACCGAATCGAAGAAGGTCTTGAAGGCTATACCGGAAAAAGACTTTTCCGACTGTTTTGAGGACTGGAAAAGCGTTTGGAAAAATTGCGGTTTATCGGACGGGGATTACTTTGAAGGGATGAAATTGATTTGGAAGAATAAATAAAGAATTTACAGTTTATAAACAATTTTACCTTACTTTTTTGATCACAGTATTAACTACTGAATAAATTTGATAAAAATGTTTGGTTGCCATGGATTTGGTTATAAAATGCATGAATGCAAGTTGCCGCCAAAAAACCACAAGTCACTCCTCTGAAAAGTCACCATTACCTTCTATAAGTCAAGAGAAAAACTAATAATATATTGGAAGGAGACACCTTAAACATATTTTTAAAAATACAAATATAGGAACAAAACACTCAAGAAAGAGGACATATTGTACTAAAAGAAAGCATTGAGCGATAGAAAATCTTTTGTGGAAGCTTGGTAATTTTAGGACTATTTTTATTCACAATCACTAACCTATTCTTCTTCTATCTTATTAGATTTTGAGGTTTGTGGTTATGAATGGAATTGTCTTTAGGAATTTCATTTTACCTCTAATTAAAAGGTAAGGAATCGACTAATTCCAGGTTATTAAATCTCATATTACTATTAGGACTGTAAATAAATCTTTTTCTTTATGTTTTTATTTATAAAAACGTATAAAAATGAACATTGATTGGATTCAAACATTAAATAAAGTCTCCTATGTGGTAACCTCAATTCCTGCTTCATCTTCTTTAGCTAAAACGGTAAGACGTAACAACGGAAGGTCTTAAAAAATGTCCTTACATGTAGGCTTTATTCCTTTCAATTCTGTATCGACAATTTCAAAAAATTCTTCTTCGGCGGCAGTTACCAAAGGATCCGAGTTCAGAGCAGCTTCTTTCTCGTCTTTTTCCATAGCTGTCGCGCTTTCTGTAGGTAAACCTTGCGCGCTCTTTGTTTTTTGTTTCAAGCGAATTTCTCGGTTGCGCGCTTCTAAAATTTTTTCGCGTTTGCTTTCACGTTCAAACATCTACAATTTATTGGTACCGAAGTGGTGTGTTAAAACACGAGTGTTCAAATAAAATACTGAGCTGGACTAGCCGTGGAATTCAGTTGATTTAATTATTTTTAGAGTGTACACAAAAGGTAGTGTAAAATAACGCATGGTGACGTGAAAATCTGCATTAACACATATAACCTAAAAATTGACAGATTCTAACCTAAACTTTATATCAGCTGACAAATGTCAAATAAAATTCCAAAACCTACCTAACCCAGATTTCATTTGAACCCCCGTTATTCGTGTACTTACTGCCGTTAACAAACTTTTTTCTAGTTTTGTGCAAGTCGATAAATTTTCGCTCACTTGCACTAAATTTGTAGTACCCTTTTCGTTTCCAACGGCAACCAAACGTCCAGCTTCGTGAATTCTAATAGAGCACAATGGTTCGTCGCACACTTTAACGCTAAGGGAGGCTTGTTTCTGTTGCTGTAAAATGTCCCACACATCGAGGATGCCGTCGCTTCGAGTTGTAAAGTAAGTGCAAAATCTAGGAGGGGACTTAACATTGGCCATTGACCCACAAAAAATAAGGTTACGATATTCAAACTTTGATAAAATGGTTTTTTATTATTAATTGGTAAACGAGAAACTTTCGAAAAAAATCATCAAAAACAAAAACTAATTATGTGACGGCGCATCTCCACATACATATTCTTCTTGACATACTTTGGATCAGGTGGTCCATGTCCTCCTGTGTTATCTTATCCCACGCAACTTAGGTTGGCTTTGGCTTTTAGGGAGACAATGTTGTCTAATACTCTGTTCTAACGATCCATCAGGTCCAATGGTATAGTGTGGTCTCGATTGACCACTTCTAATTTCATGAAAAAAAACCTTCTTCCTTCTTACCGACAATTCAGCCTCTATCAAAATCATAAACGTAGAAAAAGTTTTGACGTTGTCTTATTTAAGTGCATTTTACCAAAGTTTCAAATTCGTAGCATTATTTTTCTGGGTTGCGCATTTCATATGAAACTAAGAATAAATTGTACACGTTACCTAGTGGGGCTCCAAGAGCAATCGGTTAAACGAGATTTGTGGCAGCTTGTCCACATAATAGAGCTTTCTTTGCAATCTTCCGACCATATCCTTGCAGTCCAATCTCCTACGCTTAAGAAATTCTTCAAAAACGCCGGATTCCGTTGTATACTGAGCACTGGTCCCATATGCGCTTGAAATTTTAAACCCATTTTTTCTCCTGGCGATTTGCCTTTTCTGTTGCACGATATTAGAATGCCTTTTTCGGTTCCCACCATAAACCGCGTTGGTATGGTAAATTCGTATTCTAAGCTTGAAGCACCGAGCGATTTTTCAATTATTTGACCGGGCGAGCTTAAAATTAAGTTCTCCACGTTCTGATCTAACTTTCGTGCGTCCCACCTAAAGTAAATACGGTGACGAAACGTTACGAAGGTAAAAGATGGTTGCATACCATTTCACTTGTCCATCGGGACTTGTACTAAAAAACTCCAACCCTGATTTAGAATATATCCATAGGGCGCTGAGGACAGGGTCTCTGTGACTAACTTCCATTAAACTAACACTAACTGGTTCAGATCCACGCCGCGCATCCCATATGGCAACTTTTCCATCATACATGCCGCTGACCAAACAATGCACGTCTTTGGAATGATATTCCAAACATACAATGGGGGTGACGGGCTTAAACACCAAAAGCGGTCGATTGGGGTTTTCTGCAAAACGTTATTATGCGAATGAATACATTTTTTTAAGAGTCATACTAACCCACGTCCCATATGTATGAATGATAGGAGTCATTCGAAGACAACTGTTGAAATTCTAAGTTGCAGTGTGTAATCGCTAGTTTGGTACCACCATCCGGTGACCAAGAAAGACGATTTACGGGACGTTTAATAGTGCTTTGATCTTGGTAAACATTCACGGTTCGAGCGGAACTACGTTCGACCAAAGGCGTTTGTTCGACGTCGGAAAAGTATTGTTGATAAATGTTGATCGCATTGTTTTGCAGAACGCTGTTTTCCATTGTCTACCTATTTATGTAAGTTTTGTAAACAAATTCTCGGTGAACTTACTTTACATAATTGAAGTATCGTCGGCGCGTACGAGTCATCCTTCTCGACTTTTCTGCGATATCTTTTCGTGTGTTCTTCGTCGGTTATGTTGACGTCTTTGGGCCATCCCCCTTCGGTGTGATTTATTCCAGAATTTACGAAATTCGCTCTGGTTGTGTTTAAATAATGTTCGGATTGAATGGGACCGCATTGAGTTTCTTGATTGACGGGATCTCTACGAAGCGCTTTTAAGATTGAGTTTATTTATTTCGTTTATCTTACCGAAGTAGGTATTGAGGTAGATATTCTTTTGTAGATGGGTAATGATCTATTAAATCTGGGCCTTTGTCGGAAAATAAGCATTGTCGGCCGAATTCGCTTCGTTTCTTCTGATAGACGTATTGCACATCCATTGGTATTGTCTAGTACGACATTTTGTAAAATCGATATAGTTGTTGAATTTGGTATCTATAGTAATTGTATCTGGTCGGTGTCAGTGTAATTCATTGAAACGGATGGGTATATTATTTTTTTACTTTCTCGCGCTTTGTTATCTCTGCGCTTTGTAAAAAAAGTATGTATGTATGTGGTGCACTGGAAAAGTTTTATTTTAAATAAAAAATATAATAAAATTAAGATAAGAATTTCTAGAATTAACTTAATTTCAAATAAGAAAAAGAATTATTTTTTATTTTGTAGACAAAGCCCTTTCATTTAATTAAATTAAGTAGTGAAAAGAATTTGTTTGTTAGTGGTAAGCGTTAAAATAAAATTATCTGCAGTCTAAATTAAAAAAGAACTGTTTATGTTGAATTGAAGAAAATATCACGTATTGGATATATTTTTACCGACATTCAGGTACCGCGAAGTAAGATAACAGCGATACCCGGAAACAAACTCATTGATTTCGTGTGTGAACATTTTTAAAAACAAACCGAAAACAGGAAGACAGAGGGGAGAGTTATTATTGAAACGAAAGGACATTCGGTGTTAAAAGGTAGAAGTGTGAAAACGTTAAAGTAAAAAGCGCGAGAATTGAATTTTAAAATGTTGAACTGTTAAGACGTTAGAAGAAATAAAGTGAACATAATGAAAATCAGTCGAGTGAAACTTTAAACCCATTAATTAAAGACGTTATGCATTTCAAAAAAGAACGTGTAACTCAAAAGTAAATCTCCGAAAAGTGAATAAATTTGATTGTGAATAAACAATTAAAATAGCAGCGTTGTTGCAGCTCGCGTTGTTTATTACCTGCGCTGTGAGAAAATTGTGATAAACAATTAAGGAACTTGTAAAGAAAATGGATGGAATAATGGAGAATGCTGTTGACACCGTGTCCGACAGAAGAAATGTGCGGAACTAAATAAAATTTCTCAAACGTCTTACAAATTCTTGTAGATGAATTAATGTTTGCGTTAAATATAAATAAAATTATTCAAGTAAAATGTGTGTCTTACGACATCTCGTGTTAAAATGGACACGTGTAACACGTTGTTGGCATTTACTTAGTTTAAAATTATTCAGTATTAAATACTTGCAAGTAAAAGTAGGGTTTTATAAAAAATATTTTTATGTGATGTGTTTTGTATTTAAAGTAATGCTATGGATGAAATAAACTATTGTTAAACTAATTTTATATTTTTAATAAAAACGTACCCAAACCTGAGATTAAGAGGGAGTTAAAAGTTTGAAGCTAAATTTATAAGATTTATTTAAAAAAAATTAGAGTATCAGGCTAAATAAAAATTGGTTTATTAAAATCATATTAACAATCCATCGCAGTGGAATAATTTGATTCAAATTTCATATGTACGGTTTTCGAGAGGTTTTTCAGAATGTTCTTTTTTACTACTTTTGATTATATTATAGATGTTATATTTAATTAATAGAACAAATAATTAACATTTGGTTTACATGTTTTTATAATATAAATGATTAATAATAAATAAACCGAGGTAATCAACATCTACACAATACCAGATTCTATGGTAAGATAAAATGCAGTAAAATATTTTGACAGAATGAAATGCGCTACAAAAAAAGTAATGGTACTAATTTGAAACTTTCGTGAAATGTTACTCTAAAGCTTATAGAAGAAAACGATCGTAGAGATCAACTTCAGTAAAACTACTTCGAATTTTTTCCCATGTTTATATTTTGATAGGTATGAAGTAAATAGGTTTTCGATTTTGAGAAGTTGGAAGAAGAAAGTTAATTTTCCTCGAAAACGGTCAACTTTAGAGCTTATGACCAAGAGTACCTTTTTTGTGTAGAAAATATTGGCGGTTCAAATGGGGTCTCAAAACCGTACTTTTCCCAGTGGCGTAGAAGGAGGAGGAGAAAAACACTCCACTACCCCTTCAAAATCTCCACGAATTATGAATTCAAAAAAAATTCTTGCACAAAACATAGCTTATTATGAAAATACTTAAAAACGGTACCAGATATATTCGCAAAAAAACTGATTTTTTTTCAATTTCAACACGAAAATGGTGCATTTTAGGGAGTAAGTTAATAGAAACTTTTTTTTCATACTTTTGGACGAGCTACCATATCCTGAAGTCCTGCGCATGTATTATGAAAAACCCTGTACATAACACTTACATCACAATACAATAATGAAAATAATGTACCATGCGAATAAAGAAATAAATAACAACATTAACAATATAAAACAACTTGTGTCTTTACAACTTTGTTATTGTATTATGACACAATAACAAAAAACAATCGCATACATCTTAACTTATATTTTTCTTATCACATCGGTCCTCTGTTCACGTTGTTGGAGATAGGGGAACAAGCATACCCAGTACTGGACCAGTGTTAAGTATATCCGCGGCATGCTGTTGCATTGGTAAGATAGGCAACGCACTTTAGGGAACGGTGTTAATTCGTTCGTGAGGCTTCTAGGGGCCGGGGGGGGGGGTAATCTAGTACTTAATCATATAAATGCCCTGGACTGAATTTAATCTAAGAAATGTACGGCGTCGGTATTTTTTTTCAAAATAGTATTTACCGAACATTGAAGGGCGTAATAATTAATTAATAATTATTAAAACAGTATACTAATATTCACGTGCAAAATTTTCTTAAATGGACTCACCCAAAATGTAACAAATTAGGAATACCCTCACAAAACCCCAATCTATCTAATAACACAAATATACAAGTAAAATTAATGTCTCTCAAGCAATAATATGTCTCAATTTTGAAGCAAGTTGTACCCACAAATACTAAACTTTAATTTCGACTTATCTTATCCGTTTTCGTAGTAAACAACAAATGCCTTTAGGTCCTGTAATGTAACCCAGGTACTTGCAAAAGCAAGATTTAAATAGCCCGCCAAAACACAAAGCGCGCTTGGCCGGTCGCAAGTGAAAGGTTCCTACGACATTCAATTTAGAACATAACACTTCCTGCTAGTTTATCCGATGATTACGTTGTAACGTTGTAGTAGACACACAAATTAAATAAAACGCAAATGTAGGGATTAATAAATTTATTAGAATGGTAACAAAAATAAATTTGGAATGAATATGTAAGTCGAAGCAAAAAAATCAAAGGGGGGCACCTCTCTGTCTAGACGACCCGAGGAAAGAGAGGTTAGAAAACCTCGGGTTAAGTCCAACATAACACAAACAAAAAAGAATCATACCAGTAAGGGTCCATCGGGTTCGAGATCAAATTTTCAATTTGACCGACCGATTTGAAACATTAGAGATCCTCGTACACAAATATAAAACCAAAAACACAGGGGTGGCGTTAATCAGGAATAATGTAATCCATCCCATTTTCACACACAATGCGATTAAGACTGAAGGACGTTATAGTGTCAAACCGGTTGGTTTGCAAGGTGGGTCGACAGTGGCCCGGGTTCGCACTGGGAATGTTCTGAAGAACTTGGGAAGCATCAGAATGAGAAGTACAAATTTCAGCCATTGTAATTCTACTTATAAAGATACAGTTTCACATACACACAAATCAAATGAGTAAAGGTCAAGGACAATGGCTGTTATAAAATATTAGTGATTAGTGATTCAACAAGGCCGACTCTCACATTTGGATTCTCATTATTCCCAACTCAAACAAAACACTCAAAAAACAACAAAAAAAAGTGATTAACGTTTACATTCGTGTACGATCTTGTTTTGCAATTATTTAAGTTATTTACACCGCTACCCGGGATCCTTACTACTTACACAAAGACAGAAACAGCTATCCTAAACATGCATCATAATCTTTATATGATTTATTACACAAAAATAGGAAGCAAACTTATTACTAATCTTACATTACTAAGAGATCACCCCACAATTTAATGAATTTGTTTCAAAATGATTTAATACACACCTAGAATTTGTCACAAAAAAACGTTGTTAGCGTCACTAAAAACGGAAACAAAATGCCGCGTTCCGTGATCAACCCCTAACCATCCCTTCCCATTCTAGTGCTTCCATCTAAACCGTGCGCGCGAAATTCAAACTAATAACATATACAAAATGGTGCAAAAGTAAAATACATAAAACAAAAGTAACTACCGTGTTAAATTTAAATTCAAATCGAGCCATTTTAGTTCTTCCTAAACGATTCAGTAATTTTTCAAACTACAATGTTCTTTGTTTGTCGCCAGACTCACTTATGATTGTTGAGATGTGGTGAACCGAATACGCTGCGCACTCCTCTTACAGAAATCCAGTAATATATACAGAGTAATAAGTAGCAGAAAAAGAGTTAGTAGAAGATGAAAATGTTTTTTGGCGTTTAACGATGTGGATATTGACGCAACCTTAATTATTAATTATGGAGTTAATTATTAATTGAAGTAATCAATCAGAGACGCTTTATAGCGGAGCGGTCAGAGATAAAATGATTGCTTCTAAAGGGATTCAGATGTTTGGGATACTTGTGCTTCTCTTATTGGTTACTTCGTACGGGGCGTTACCACCTAGTTACCTTTCCAATTTATTTACATACATCATCTAATCAACCATGTTTGTCAATTTCTTCACGAATTTGAATGTGTTCTAGTTTTCTATGGTGTACCGACTTTTGCCTCTATATTTTTGTTTAGAGGGTGAAACCTCAGACCACGTACTTAGATGAGTAACGCTATAATTGCTCTATACCCAAAGATAAAGTTGGCATGCTAGAAAGAAAGCACTGAAAGCTGATACCAAAATATCACATGACGAGTGGGATTTTGTGTAGTTTAGGTTAACAGTGACAGTTCTCATATATCTAGGTTAACAGTGACAAGCGTGAGCATGAATTTAACTTTTCTCGTGCTGATTTGAAGTAGTTATTATTTTTTGCACGCGTCACGTGATAGTTATAGCTCCGTCCTTGCACCACTCCTTCTATTATGGTAATTTCAAAACAAAGCTGCACGTTACTTGTCTATAGGTACTTATATCATTGATTATAAAGTTAATCAATGGTATGAGTCTGTCAACAGTTGGTACAGTAGTAATAAAGAAAACGGTCGGTATTGCACCTCCGTAAAATAAGTAACTTAAAAAATAAATAAAATTAATTAAAAATCAAAGTGTATTAATTAATAGAACCAGCAATAAAACATAACGGGCTACCATACCCAAAAATTATAATAAAAGTAAACATACAGAGGGGAAAGTGAATGCTTTCGCTAAAATTTTATTTTTATGCGCATGTCCGAAAACGCCATTTCATAAGTGTTATTTTAATCAACCTCCAAATTGTTCGTGTGTTTAAAAAACTCTTCACCCAGTGCTACCTACATTCGGGATATATGAACTGTGAAATTGATTTTGATCGGATATCGATTTAAAATCCATGTAAACTAAAGCAACATAGTTAGTTTGGGCCATAAATCTCCTGGACTGCAAATTCAATAGGATCAAAAATATTGTTACGAAAATTCCCCGAATACAATTGTTCGAAAGACTAGTTGGTCGAATAGACAATTGCGACCGAATAGTCAATTTCACCGAAAAGACAATAAATCGAATGCAAAATTTACCGAATGAACAATTATCCGTTCCACAATTGCCCGAAAGGAAAATTACTAGGAAAACATGACTCCAACTTTCTTGGCATTTTAGCACACTGTATAATTGTAAATAATATTAAAACATGTAGCTTAAGTGTACACTCATGAAATTTAAAACTTGGACACCACAATTTCTGTAAACAAAGTGTGCACACTGTGAACGGGCTTAAGGGTATCATTTACAATTCTAAATAGCAGGTAGTCTCAGCAGGGGTTATCTATAGAAGGACTGTAGAATGAATCATTACACTAAGCACGTTTTATAAAATATAAACCTTGGTATCTTAATTATAATTATGTAATAAATTTTTGTCAAAAAACTAAATATATACGTTGACAATAAGAATTGCCTTAGTTTTTATTTTCACTTTTTATATTAACTACAGAAAAATGAAACGTCATAAAATATACATTTTGTAAGGACTAAATATTATGAATAGAGAGTTTAATGATTTTTTTAATAACTTACAATAATTAGTAGGTTAGATTTATTTAAAAATAAGTAATAATCAGTCAACCCAAATAACCATGTTTAGTTTTTTGATTTAATTTAAAAGTTATTGCTTGTAGACGTTTTTAAATCAAAATTATTTCTAATTTTATTTTGTAAACATTTCCTAAACAAAATTTTGATTCGATAATTAATCGAGCTATGGTGTTTAATTAGCGATACCTTCAAATATATTCTTTAAAGAAAAAATTAAGTAAGCAACGTAAATTACCTATTTTCTAAAACGTGCTTAGTGTAATGATTCATTCTACAGTCCTTCTATAAGATAACCCCTGCTGAGACTACCTGCTGTTAGACTTGTAAATGATACCCTTAAGCCCGCTTCACAATGTGCAAACTTTTGTTTACAGAAATTGTGGTGTCCAAGTTTTAAATTTCATGAGTGTACCTAAAATTTATTTAAATATATATACCTATCGAGTTTCTTCAAATTAATTTAACGAATGCAATTTATCAAAAAACAATTGACCGAAAATTTTAATATCCATGTCATCAGCAACATGAGTTTGGGCCTACTGTCTACTGGACAAACAACATTAACGGTTTAATTAGTGTTTGATGATGGGTGAAAAACGACGAAGGACAAAAAAACATATCACAACCAATACGAAGAATTTATACGGATGATGGAAGAAGATGAAATATTTAGGACAGAATAACGCAACCGTCAAGAAGTAAGTCTGATGAAAGATATTAATGTTGAAGAATTTCAAGATATCAGTAAAAATGAAGAAAGTTCGAATTCCCCTGGAGGAAAAAACATCGAAGTCATTGATGAATTTAATTAAACTGATCAAACAGACTACCCACCAGTGAATACCACAGGCTACAACGAAAAGCACCGCATACAAAGAGAAGAGTGGCAATTGTTACAAAAAAATAGAATCAATACAAACAATTGGCGAAGATTTCTTAGGTTCTTATAAAGCAAATAGTTCTCTTTTTCATATTCAGTTTATTCTACTACAAAAGGTAATTATCATAAGTGCTGCTTTAGGCAAAACATTTAAATTGGTGGTCAGGCATTGCAAATGGTTGTGTGTATCCCTCAAATGCATCGATAGAGTCTCATACAGTTCCTAAACAAATTGCACGAAATGTTAGCTTATTTTCTTGCATGTTCTTCAAGTAAAAATAAATCAGACGCCTTAATAAGTGCCATTTCAAATGAAAGGCAATGAAAATAAAAAAATAGATGACACAATGACAAGCATGCGTCACTTCTGTAAAGTACGTAACAGCCGCATTATTGTAGCCATAGTTTTACAGAGAATGTTAGCAACATGATGTAAATAACGAATCTAGGAAAAAAAACCTCGGAAAAAAGCCGGGGTATAAAAAGCCGCAAAAAAAATCCCCTAGAAAAAAAAGCCAACGGAAAAAAGCCTCAAAAAGAAAATCTACCTTAAAAGAAAACCGGTGAATGAATCATTTACCATTCTTACCTTATTTATATTTTGTTCTACCATTAGACTATGAAGTATTTTAGAAAGATTAGTGATTGTAAATATAATTTTATTGCAATATACGATATAATTTTTTTTCAATGTAACTAGTCATTCTAGTCATATTTAATAATCTGACACAATACACTTTATATAGAATAAGGATGTGTGTTCTTAATGACTCTCTTTGTCTTCACTGGAAGAGGATTAATTTTAAGACTATAAGAAGTATCTTTAAAACATTTGTGATTGTAAATACCATTTCATTATAATAGGCGACAGAATGTTTCTTAGTAACTAGAAGAAAATTAGTTTTAAGACGAATTGCAAATGCATTTTAAAAACTACTTGCAAGTTATAAAATACATTTCCAAATTTGGATTTAGAAATGCACTTTTAAAAATTAAATTATTTACATTCTAAACTGAATTGTATAATGGTTGTTATGGTATAAGAGTGCTAAAGTAGAATATTTTATTTTGTATGACGAAATAGTATATTGTGTTACACGAGAAGAAAATCGCAGTTTTCATGCGAGTGTGTTAGCTGCGCGAGGGTGGTAGCCCGAGCGCTGATAATCACGAGCAATGAAACATGATTTTGTCCTCAAGTAATACACTATACTTTTTCCACGACCAGTATGTAGTATCTATGAGTTTCATCAAAATTTAATTTAAGATTTAACTCTCAGTTTGGCAGTGTAGACGTCGTTTTGACATATTTTCAGGTTAGATAAATAAATGTCAGTTTCAAATCAAAACGAGCAACCAATCAGCTTTTGCAACTACATTCAGTCAATTGGGGTATATATACCGTTACTAGTAATGAAATACTTTTCTGCAGATGTTTGGATATGACAAATTTTCTCTAGTGGTTTATGACGACCAAATGCAAAGTTTTCATAGTGGTCGTGGAAAAAGTCAATTACAAATGTGGACAAAACAAAAATCTACCGATCAACTCATTGAGTTTATAAAATATCGTTCACCTTCCACCATAATTAATTAATATATCGTAGAATTCCTTATTGTTGTAAAATCTATACAATATATTATAATCTTCTTGAGAAACTACATCGAAAGTTTTTTAACACAACTGATTACTTGATGTATTATTTTTCCTCCGGTTTTTTTTCGGATCTTTTTTCGTCAGCTTTTTTTCCGCCGGTTTTTTCCGTGGCTTTTTTTTCCGTCGGCTTTTTTTTCCGCGTCCTTTTCTTCCCGGCTATTTATTCCGCCATTGTTAAATAACAGAGCGTTAACGTTGGTAACAAAATTGCAATTTTTTAACAGACTGTATTTTTGACAGTAACAGAGCGCTAACAGGATAGAATACAAAATTACAGAATAGCACCATTAGTACTTGTGTTTAGTCTGAGGTTATCACAACACTCTAGCACAGAATATTATTTATTCTGCGACTCTAACCACATCATAGATAGTATAAGCATTGATTATAAAGTAACTTTATAATCAATGGTATAAGCCACTTGGCGTTGAGTTGGATTCAAACAAAAATCTAAAGTTGGTACCCCTAGTTGGTAGTTCTGAAGTTACACGTGCATTTAATTGTCAAAATCTTTAATCCTAAATATTTTTCAACCAAATCTGAAATGTCCACAAAGACTAAAACACTAGAACGAAATGGCACTTCTAAAACTGTATCGAACATTTCGGCATGGCAAAAAGCCTTTACAGCAAATTCAGACTGGCCCGACAAGGTAAACAATTTTATACTCGCCTCCTATTGAACTAATTGATTCCCTTTTTAGGACGAATTTTTGGACGTGATATATTGGGCCAGGCAAGCTTTGGGCATAATTTTAGGTATTATATGGGCACTCCTACCATTAAAAGGATTTATAGGTCTATTACTGTAAGCGAACATTATATATTTGAAAACTTAAAATCGTCAACACAACTAGTCTATGATTTACGAATTTAATGCATTTTAATGATTGAAAAGTTGAAGTTGTAGCAACAACGTAATTCTTAAGCCGGGAAAATGGTATTTTCTCCAACTCTTACAGATAGATCTTTATTTATTTGTTTCTCTTACCTTAATAAGTTAGTAAAATGTATAGAAAGCCCATGTCACACGATCTCTTCAAATTTGTTTGTTAGACAATCTGTTTGATGTCGCAAATCAATGTTAGGCGTATTTATACAACAGGCAGTGTCGCAGATTAAACTGTTGTTGAAAGTAGCCTATCAAATCTTTGAACAAAAATAGAGGTCTAATTTTTTAGAAATGTTGGTAAAACATGCTTTGGTACGTCATCATTCATGTTTGACAAACAAATTTGATGAGATTGTATAATCGTGTGACATGGGCTTAACTATGCTACTTGATGTGTTCAACGGTTTTAGGTTGCAACTTCATCTCATTTAATTTTGACAATGTTTGACACAAGTTTTTTTTAAGGTTCGCGTTAGTCAATGCTGGTGTAATATATTTATACTTTAGTAACTTCCAAAATGTCGATGAAGAAGAATATGGAGGGCGTGGGAATTAACAAAGAAGGTTTTATGACGTCTTTCGCTGGGTTTCTTGTGACGTGGATAATAATATACTCGGGGCTGTATTATGAGTAGCATGGAATTTTATAATTTACTTTCACCTACGTTCCTTGACCAAGTGAAATAGCAATATTGGGTTATTAGTGTATAATAAATATTTATTACGTTTTTGTCTACCATTGGTGGTTTGTTTTAATTTGATTTAGAAACTAAAAACTAATTACTTACAACCTAATTAAAACAAATTTGTAGACATTGTGCTAAACGTAACTAACATAGTGTCCCTGCAGGAACAGGAGATTTTAATTCCAAATGTCATCCGTCGTATTTAGATTCAACAATTTATTAACATCCATCCAAAACTCTTAACAGAAATTCTTTTTTTAAAATTTTCGATAACACAAATGCAAGTTAATTTTGGCAATAGCCTCACGAATGTTATTTTTTAATTCATGAATTGTCTATGGATTATTTGTGTAGATTTTATTCGTAAGTAAACAAACCCCAAAGGAAAATATCCAACGGTGTTAAGTCGCAGGGACTTGCAGGCCAATCCACATCAGTAAAGGACTACCCACACTTCTTATACATTTCGGAAGACCACTAAAATTTAGATTTTTTGATATCAATCGATGTGTCTTGAATTAACGAATAGTTCATACCATTGCGTGAAATCTGTATCTACACTACTAAAGCAACAAAATTGGATTCAAGTTTCAAAATACGTATCGACTTTTGTCACGGCAGTCCATAAAACTGTGTTGATACTGTACACTACAACCCCCTATTCATGACACGTAAAGTTGATTTTTGTTTGAGTCCTGGAGGTTTTCGCTGTTTGCAAGATTTGAACAATCTTCCTCCAACAACAGTATCGATTTTGTTTTCCTATCATTGTTGCATGAACCAGGTTTTTTAATAGCAAGAATTTATTCTGGTAGCAACATCAAGTCCAGATGGCAAAACCACTTTTTCGCATTTTCTGACCTAACCATCACCCAACTGAAAAATACCTCGCTGTTGGCCTCGGAATTCCACGTCTTTTGATAAAAACCGTTTTTCGATAGCTCATTCCTGTGATCCAGAAAGTCCGAAAAACCTATGTCTGTAAACAAGCAAGCAACCCTAGTCTACTACAAGTGAGAGCTGATTAAAAATTGGGCATGGTACGACGCATCCTTCCTGTCCCAACCCTACCACAATCATGTCCAAAACAGGTTTTTGGTGGCAAATTACCTTACAATTCAATGTTTGTGCTTCATGACTCGAATCAATGTCGTTTTTTTCTCCTCATTTTTTCATTTTCTCTTCATTTTTTCTCCTAATTTTTTTTTCTCTTTGTTTTAGTCTTCTCGTTTTTTAAAAATTTTATTCTCTTAATTTTTTCTCCTCATACGATTAAATAAATAAATATTTTCTTTTTAGTTTTTTTCTCCTAATTTTTTTCTCTTCATTTTTTCTCCTCGTTATTTTCTATTTTTTAAAATTTTTTTCTCATATTTTTCTTTTAGTTTTTTCTCCGAACTTTTTCTTTAGTTTTTTCTCCTAATTTTTTTCTCTTTATAATTTCTCCGAATTTTTTTTTTTTATAATTTTTCTTCTCGTTTTTTTCTTTAATTTTTTCTCATTTTTTCTCCTCATTTTTTCTCTTAATTTTTTTTTTTTTTTTTCTTTGTTTTAAATTATTTTCTCTCTATTTTTTTCTCATTTATTCTTTTAGTTTTTTCTTTTAGTTTTTTTCATTATTTTCTCTTAATTTTTTCTCCTCATTTTTCTCTAATTTTTTTTCTTTATTTTTTTCTCGTGTTTTAAAAAATTTTTTCTTCTAATTCTCCTAATTTTTTTTCTCTTTATTTTTCTCCTAATTTTTTCTTTTCATTTTTTTCTGTTTTTTCTTTAATTTTTTTCTCATTTTTTCTCCTCTTTTTCTCTTCATTTTTCTTCCTCGTTTTTTTTTTTTTTTAAATTTTTTTCTCCTAATTTTTTCTCATTTATTCTTTTAGTTTTTCTCCTAATTTTTTTCTTTTTTGTTTTAGTTTTTTTCAATTTTTCTCCTCATTTTTTTTCCCTTTATTTTTTTCTCCTCGTTTTTTTTCTTTTAATTATTTTCTCCTAATTTTTTTTCTCCTCATTTTTTCTCCTAATTTTTTTCTCTTTATTTTTTTCTCCGTTTTTTAAAATTTTTTTCTTCTAAAATTTTTTCTCCCTCATTTTTTCTCCTCATTTTTTTCTGTTAGTTTTTTTCCTATTTTTTTCTTTATTTTTTTATCCTAATTTTTTTTCTATTTTTTTTCTTTATTTTTTTCTCGTAATTTTTTTCGCTTCATTTTTCTCCCCATTTTTCTCTTCTTTTTTTCTTTTCATTTTTCTCTTAATTGTTTTCTCCTAATTTTTTTCTCTTCATTTTTTATTCTAATTTTTTTCATTTTTTTCTCTTCATTTTTTTTTCTAAATTTTTTCTCTAAATTAATTTCTTATCATTTTTTCTTTTCATTTTTAAAAAAAAATTTTTTTCTTTAAGTTTTTCTCTTAATTTTTTTTATTTTTGTTTTACTTTTATTGTCATATCACTCTTGAATACCATATGCATTTGCTTACACGTTGCTACCAGCCCGAAAAGGTGTCAGCCCTTTCTACTAATTGATAGATAAGCTTCAAGACATCAATTATAGATTGCATTTCGACCCCTTTTACTGTTACATTCTGTGTTAGATGCTGCAGAGCGAGTTTTGTCACTTTAGTAATATATAATATTATGTACTTTTAGCTTATTTGTTTCAATAAGTACTATGCTTTCACCTTGTTTTTCTGGTTCGATTTTATAGTTGCGATTTTCCTGTTCTATTTTGTTTATTGTAGTGATTTTTTCCCTTTTTTTGAGAAACGATCTTATCTTATCTTTTTCTTTGCGATATCTGTCAATCATCATCTCTCATTTCAGATCTATATATTTTTATTTTATCGTTTTTCTCTCTAGCCTGAGAAAGATTCTTATTATTCTTCTACGAATTCTTAGAACAACAAAACTCAACGGTTCAATCCCTTTTTACTATATTATATTAAAAGTAACTTTCACAACCATTTCAATGATTTATGGACTTCTCACCAAGCCTTCTATTCCATTTGATTATCTCTTTCTTACTCATGGTTAGCCGTTTGAATTTCCTAATGTTTAAATGTTCATAGCTAATTTATTTACATACTTAGAGTTTTGACGCAATGATATGAAATATTCGTTAATTTAATTAATTCAAGACGCATCGATTAATATTAAAAAATCAAAATTTGAGTGGTCTTCCGAAATGCATGTGTGCGTAGTCGTTTATGAGTTTCCCGACAGTGTGGCAAATGGCTCCATTTTGTTGTGTAAGTAAAGATTGTTGAGGTTCATATATTCAAAAGGGAGGCCATGGAAAGTTATTCAAGTTGCCTTATTTGGAATTACTGTGACATTTAAATTCCCATAAGTACCTGTTGGAATGTTCATGTAGCCTCTCAAACTATAGAACAAGTGATGAAATGCATCATTAGATGATTTGTTATGTGTTACAATCAAAAGGAAGCATAATAACGATCTGAGAAGAGATTAACTTTCGCAACTAAACCAAAAGTTCATCACATACTTTGATCATGAAAAACGTTACTGTCAAAACCTTATGATAAAACTTTTATTTAAAAAAAAATCACTACGTTATTTACACCTGTAGTGGGCGCAATTGTGACTTCAAAACAAAAAACTAAAAATATCTTCAGAAACACTCGCAGGTTACGTATGCTAAAAAATAATACTGTTTTAATCCTTAATGTTTTTGAACAAAACATTTGTCAAATAATAAAATGGTGGGGAAAGCTTTTACATTTCAATTTTGAAAACTTTCTGGTTTGGATTAACTATGATTTTAGTAAACTTAGCTTCATTTAATAGAACTGTTTATGCTCAACTTTTAGCTCTGCAAACCAATACTGGATACTTTTTTTTTAACACAACGCCGGTAGAGAGCGCTGTTAGCAACTTTGACATATTTTTGACAATTATTTTTCGGTTAATTCTTTTTACATATTTGGATACAAGAAAAAAGTTCAAAAAAATCTGCGCAAACCTCTACTTTGATACAAGATTTACGAATATAACAAAATTACCGCCACAAAAGCTCAGCCGCGGACATCGCTGTATACAGGGTGGTCCAAAAAATAGGTCACAAACTATACTACGCTACTATAAGCATTAAAAGTTATGAAATTTTTTCTTATCCACTTTTGTTCAGTTGGGCTTACTTAAGGAGCTACGGCCCTGTAAAGTTTCAATTTAAAATTAGTTTTTTCTTATTATCTCAGAAATGAGTTAAAGGAAAAAAGTTTATATGGTAAAATACGTTAATATGATACACAATTTATTAAAGTTCTTAAAAATATATATTAAGCAGTAGCTTAGAAACCGAGTAGCTGTGAGGATATTATTTAAAAAAATGTAAATCTTAGAAATTTTGATCACCCTGTACGAATTTTGGAATAAGTGTTTTTTCAATTTTTCGTTATTGTAATATTTTTCGAGAAAAATGTTTTTTTTGTTTTTCGTTTGATTTAAAAGCAAAATACAAATTTTAAATAAATAATAGGAGGCTTTCTGAATTAAACAACTGCAATTGTTTTGATAACCGTAGTTGTATTTTTATTTCATTTTATAACATAAATGTTGATAAAAAAAGTTAAAATGTTCAAAATCAAGGCATGTGTGGAGTCACAAGGGCAACATTTTGAGCATCTCTTGTAAAAAGGTGTAAATGTGATATTAATTGTCAAGTTATTTTTTTTATTGTTGATATTTATTTTAAATAAATTTATAAAATAAAAAATAAAATTTTGAGTTTTACACTTTTTTTCAATGACAACTTGAAATTAAATTATAAATTTTAATGCGAAAAAACAGACATTAAAGAAAACAATTTTTCTCAAAACATAAAAATGCAGAAATATAAATAACGAACTTGGCTTTATCGGCAACGTTTGTTACAATATATGTGTCATAATGCTATCGCTAGTAATAGCTTTTGCACTTTCAACATCACACATGCCGTTACAGTTAACTGTTGGCATTTTTCTTAGTTTATACTAATTCACACGTGTCAATGCGGCTTGGTACATCTTCTCGAGATGTCGCAAGACACTAATAATAAAAAATAATAAAATTTTGATTTACTTACATGGCAATTGTTTTAAATGATAATGTAACGATTAGTTCTTGTTCAATCTTATTAAAAATTAAAAAAAGATCGGAAATATAAATAACAACTTGGTATATGGCAACGTGTGTTAGAAGATTAAGCTATCGCTTAGATAGCGCTTTGATAACCCTTATAGTAATGGCTTTTTCTATACTATACGTTCAAACATTAAATTGTCAACAAAACATTCATCCTTTGTATGCATAAACAAACCATTAATAAGTATAGGTAACATAATAAATAAAAACCTTAAAATGTAAATAACACAATAAGATTTTAAAGCATTGGAAACACAATAAATTTTTGACATCAAGTGCAATAATCACATCGGTATTCTTTGTCTGCAACCTCCTCATAGGCAATATCTATAAAATCTGTGCATCTTAAGTGGTACCATCTGGAGCAATGGTCACATCCGATGTTTTTTTCATCATTGTCTTTCACATCACTGATAAGTTCTTCGTCGCAAAGTGCACATGTTATTACTTCTTTCTTGCTTCTCAGACAGTCCGAGGTCTCTCCCTCTCTAAGTTTTTTGGACACCTTAATATTTTCTTTGAGTTTTGCTTTTTCCTTCTTCATTTTCTTCTCGTTTTGCTTTTCTATTTTAGCTGCTACTCGATCTTCTCATTTTCGCTTTGCCTCCTGTAGTTTCATTTCCTTTTCATACTCCTTCTTTTCTAGCATTTCTCTATAGTCTTTCGATGATATTGCACTTGGTAGTTTTGTTTTTTGCTCTTCTTTAATATTTGTGTGGGAAATTGGTGCTGGAAATGTCAAATGTTGATGAATTGCTTTTGATATTGTTATTGGTTTTAAAATCTGATGGTTTATAACTCTAATCTTTTCATTTACTTGCTTATTCTCTTTCAATATATCATTTTCTTTTTCAGTATGATCTTTATTAGTCTTATTTTCTTTATCGTCACTTTTTCGTATCTGCTTTTTATACTGTTAGTGTTAAATTTAATTTCACGTCTTTCTCTTTGTTAACATCATCTTCCCTTATCTGGTCATCTAAATTACCTTCTCTATGCCACGTTTGACTTTTTCCTTTGTAGTCTTTTTTTATTTCACTTTGGTTAGTAAAGGTTTTTTTATATTCTTCATCCTTTTGCCTTTATGTTTAAGGCACAAGTCGATACTTCAGCTTCATTTATTTCTTCATGAATCGATATTAATTTGTTCATCACTGTCAACAGTGGTTTGTAGGATCTGGTGGACTGGTATGATTGATAACTCATCCATTGAAATAATGGCACCTACCGGTGGTAAAAAATGGAAATCCTCAAAACTGTCATTGAATGAGTCCACTCCAGCTATATGATTGAATTCAACAGGATGCGTTTCATTATTACTTTTACAGCATCATTTTCACAAGAATGTTCCAAAATTTTTATTTCATCCATAACGATTTCGTAATTTATTCCATGATTTATTAATTTATTTTTAATTTTTTATTATTATTTCTCAGCCGCCCTGCATTCTTCAGTCTTAACGTCTTGTTCAAGATTAATTTCTGATGCGGCATTTTGCCTTTCTAGTGTATTTTTTGACACATTTCGAGTAATCCACATAATCTGGATTTAATGGAAACAGCCCGCATTTTCTGAATCCATTTTTTTATCATGTTTGTCATGTCTAATTCGGCCAGTGTTGTCTTAAATAGGGCACAAAATTTGATTTAGTCACTGAGCAATTAATATTTTCTGGTTGTGTTTGCCATTTTCTAACGGTGTCTTTCCATCGTTGTTTTAACGGTCTAAAGACGCTCACATCAACTGGTTGTAGCATGTGTGTGGTGTTGGGAGGAAGAGCGTACAAGATAATGCCATTGTCTTTACAAAATTGGCTTAAGGGCATAGTCATATGTGACTTGTAGTCGTCCATGAAAAGTATAATAGGCTTTTGTATTCCATTATCCAATAGCCATTTATTAAAATTATTGGAAATGTATTCATAGAAGATGTTAGCTTTCGTCCATCCTGTGTCTGATCTGCTCAGCACCCAGTTATCAGGCATGTTGTTAACAACTGACTTTGGTGGTCTGATGTAGGGAAACACCACCAAGGGAGGACATATTTTACCACTAGCTGTGAAAACTACCAACACGGAGAGGTTTTCTTTTTCATTTCCCATTTTAATGGGTATAGACATTTTTAACCCTTTTGGGGCTAAAACTTTTCCAGTTTTCGGGCATAAGGAAAATCCAGCTTGATCCCCGTTTAGGACCCTATCTCGATTATCAAAAATGTTCTCTAATTTTTCTTCTTTTATAAAACGCTGCAAATCAATAAACCAGGCTCTTATTTCCTCCTCTGTAACTACAGCGTGAGCTTTATTGACAGCCTCTGCTTCTCTCTAATAGATATATCTGGATGTCTTCTCTTAAAATTAAGGTATTACTTTTCTCCTGGTTACCGTCCTTAAAAACTGTTTTCTTTTCGCTATCTTTTATGATTTTCTAGACAGTTTCGATTAGATCTGCTTTCTTTAATGGAAAACCACATTTTGCCATATCCACGACCCACTTCGCAAATCTGGTTTCCCCTTCGATAGTAAGTAGTGGGTTCTGGTCCAGTTCTTCGACTTGATCGATCCTGGATGGTAGCTCTTGGGACGTTATACACCTGCTGACCTCGAATACCCAGATTATTTTCCCTAATTTTATGAAGCGCTTGCCCTAAGTGCCTCCCTCCTGTATATCGGAAAAATTTTCGTTTACTTTTTGTTTTTAACTAAGGATTTATTGTTAGTTGGCATCCGAAAATTGATTAAAAACGTGGAATTAAAAAACAGTCAAAATCTAATTCAGCTCTTAAGGTTCCATTAGAAAACTATATATTTAAGGTGGCCGATAACATGAACAGCAAACGCTAGTTTCTCGGCCAGCAATCGTAAATGTTAAATGATAGATACTACCACAGAATAAAGCGGCCGATAACTAGCGGTAACATATTCAAATTCATATACAGAAAGAAACCTATACGACTTCCTAATGAGTAGAATGCGCCCACCTTCAACCCGAGGCTAATTAATTTGATGGTTGACGTCTATGTGACTTCCTGGAGTGTAATGAGGTGTTTTGAATGATGTCATCTGTGACCTCGCCTTAGTACGTGTATGAGGTATTTTGGAATTACGTCATCGTGACCTGCCGTTAACGTGTACTAGGTCTTTTGGAATTTTTGCTGACGTCATGCCGGCAGGAATTTTGGGGAAATTTTAATTAAGCACTTTGGCTAATAATGTACGTCTTACCTTGAAATAAAATAGTGCAATAAAGATAAAATATATATTTGTCTCTCTCTTTACATACATATTAATTAATACTACAAAACATGAAAATATTGGGCAAACGTTGGATCATATGGACATCTTCTTCTTCTCTGCTCGCGTGGAGATGTGGTATGCTGCATCCTTCTTCACGCACAGTATTTCCCAGGTCTTTTTCTGTAAATCGAAAAGAAATTAAAATAAAACTAAATGTAATAAATTGAATGGAAAGTTTTTAAATATTTAATAATGAATCATAAAAATCATAATTAGGTGTAAAAATTAAAAAATAAAGCGTAAAGAAAATGGCGGAATTAAAACTTATCTAATGAAATGTATTGATTAATAATTAGTTGTGACTTGTAAAGCCGCCATACTATCATCTGAAATGTAAAGAAAAATGATTAAGATTGTTGTTTATTAAAGAAGTAATTTAAATCAAAATTAATGTTATAAAATAAAAATTTTAAATAAAAATATTGAGAGTATGTTAAATAATTAATAGATATAATAAAATCAGGTTGTAAATAAAAATGTTAAATTCGGAGAAGGGGTGGAATTATAAGAAAGAGATTTGTAAAGTGTAAATTATAAAATAAAGTAAATAAAAAGCGTACAAGTTATTGGTTGATAAAATGTATTTTGAAATTGGCTTAAGGGAAATTAGATGTCAAACGATAATGTGTTTGAAAAAAATAAAGGTTTGCATCATAATGCAAAGGTATTATTAAAATCAAAAATTAACGACACGGTAAACGTATCCACAGAAGATGTTAGTTTCGTCCATCCTGTGTCTGAAAAAAAAAAAAAAAAAAAAAAAAAAAAAAAAAAAAAAAAAAAAAAAAAAAAAAAAAAAAAAAAAAAAAAAAAAAAAAAAAAAAAAAAAAAAAAAAAAAAAAAAAAAAAAAAAAAAAAAAAAAAAAAAAAAAAAAAAAAAAAAAAAAAAAAAAAAAAAAAAAAAAAAAAAAAAAAAAAAAGAGAGAGAGAGAGAGAGAGAGAGGGGGGGGGGGGGGGGGGGGGGGGGGGGGGGGGGGGGGGGGGGGGGGGGGGGGGGGGGGGGGGGGGGGGGGGGGGGGGGGGGGGGGGGGGGGGGGGGGGGGGGGGGGGGGGGGGGGGGGGGGGGGGGGGGGGGGGGGGGGGGGGGGGGGGGGGGGGGGGGGGGGGGGGGGGGGGGGGGGGGGGGGGGGGGGGGGGGGGGGGGGGGGGGGGGGGGGTCTGCCAGCACCCAGTTATCAGGCATGTTGTTAACAACTGACTTTGGTGGTCTGAGGTAGGGAAACACCACCAAGGGAGGACAAAATATTTTACCACTAGCTGTGAAAAACTACCAACACGGAGAGGCTTTCTTTTTCATTTCCCATTTTAATGATATAGACATTTTTAACCCTTTGGGGCTAAAACTTCTTCCAGTTTTGGGAATAAGGAAAATCCAGCTTCATCCCCGTTTAGGACCCTATCTCGATTATCAAACATCGTTCTCTGATTTTTCTTCTCTTATAAAAACGCTGCAAATCAGTAAACCACTTATTTCCTCCTC
The DNA here is from genome assembly GCA_030710515.1 of Abscondita cerata. NCBI lineage: Eukaryota > Metazoa > Arthropoda > Insecta > Coleoptera > Lampyridae > Abscondita > Abscondita cerata. The sequence continues at coordinate 79,464 of JALBCR010002717.1, forward strand.
TGAAACTACAGCGCGAGCTTTATTGACCGCCTCTGCTTCTCTAATAGATATATCTGGATGTCTTCTCGTTAAAATTAAGGTACCACTTTTCTCCTGGTTAACGTCCTTAAAACTGTTTTCTTTCCGCTATCTTTTATGATTTTCTCTGGGGGGGGGGGGGGGGGGGGGGGGGGGGGGGGGGGGGGGGGGGGGGGGGGGGGGGGGGGGGGGGGGGGGGGGGGGGGGGGGGGGGGGGGGGGGGGGGGGGGGGGGGGGGGGGGGGGGGGGACAGTTTCGATTAGATCTGCTTTTTTTTTTTTTTTTTTTTTTTTTTTTTTTTTTTTTTTTTTTTTTTTTTTTTTTTTTTTTTTTTTTTTTTTTTTTTTTTTTTTTTTTTTTTTTTTTTTTTTTTTTTTTTTTTTTTTTTTTTTTTTTTTTTTTTTTTTTTTTTTTTTTTTTTTTTTTTTTTTTTTTTTTTTTTTTTTTTTTTTTTTTTTTTTTTTTTTTTTTTTTTTTTTTTTTTTTTTTTTTTTTTTTTTTTTTTTTTTTTTTTTTTTTTTTTTTTTTTTTTTTTTTTTTTTTTTTTTTTTTTTTTTTTTTTTTTTTTTTTTTTTTTTTTTTTTTTTTTTTTTTTTTTTTTTTTTTTTTTTTTTTTTTTTTTTTTTTTTTTTTTTTTTTTTTTTTTTTTTTTTTTTTTTTTTTTTTTTTTTTTTTTTTTTTTTTCTTTTTTAATGGAAACCACATTTTGCCATATCCACGACCCACTTGCAATCTGGTTTTCATGTTCCTTGAGCTTCATAAATGATTTTGGAAGTTAGTAAATTAAATTTATTGAATGGTGAAGATTGTTGGATAATTAAGTTTGTGACGTCACGTAATTTGGGTATTTTATCGATGCATTCTAATTAACGCATATTTTGAGTAATTCTAGTTAAATTTAATTCTAGTTTTTTTAGTTGTGGCGTAAAATATAAGAAATTTTTGAAATTCAGATGAAAATCTGTAGTTTTCCTACTTAAGATCAATGATCATTAACGTTCTATACCCTAAAAATTATTAAATTTGTAAGTATGTATTAAACAACAAAAGAATTTGTAAATTGAATGTATTTGTCAAGCAGCAAAAAGCCGTTGTTAGGTGTAACTATTGGTTTTTTAACATCATTTTGTTTAAAGGTTTATGTTTTACTTGAATAACAATTTAAGAAATAAGGCATTAATTTGTTTATTCCCGCTATATTTTCAATAAAGGCTAACAATTTGTTATTCCAAAACTATATTTCAATCAGTGCATAAAATCTATAATTTGTATTCTTAAGAAAACTTTAGATGTTTAAATTGAAAATATTGCTGTACCCTGTTTCATATTTTTACATCAGTTTTAGTTTGTTTGAGTAACTTTTACATTTTACGTTTAGTTTTTCCGATTTTGTAAACGGAAACGCGAAATCATTTTTAGAACATGTTTAATTCTTATGTCACGCATTTGTTGTTGATGGTTCGTTTGTCGAATGTACTTTATTGTTTTCTTTAAACAAAATTCTGAATGAAATCTTTTTACGTTTTTCTTAAAATTTTACATTATTTTTTAAATATTTGCAATGATTCACTAGAAACTATGCATTTTTGAAAGCAGAGGAATGTCAATTATTCATTAGTGTCGTTAAAATTTCACCAACGAAACATTAATAGTCCTTGTGGATTAATGGCCATCGACAAATTTCTAATAGTTGAAAGTGCATTTTTTTTTGTTTTTAAAAAACTATTCCTTTATTTTTTAAATAATTCAAAACGTTTGTTATTTTCAAAGTTTTTGTTTTATCTATTATTCATCTATATGGTTCATCCAATTTACTGTTGGTTTAGTTTAGAGCTACAGAGTGATGTTGAAAAAGATTGCAGTTGTACAATTATTAAAATTCGTTTAATTTACAGTTTTTCGTTTGCACATTATTCTTATAGATTGCTAACGTATTCCAATTTTCTCAAAGTTTTATCTATTTAGAATTATTTTTAAGATTCGTTTAACAATATGACAATAGAAAATTTATTTAATCGTTTCGGTATGCAGGTACACGTCATTCGCACAGCGAAGGAAAATACCGCGTGACGTGATTAGGGCTAATTACGATTTCTAATTATTATATTTCAGTTTATTTTCGACCACCGGTAGTGTCAGATCTTGTGTATGTAGGGGTAAGTACGTTTTAATTATTTTTGATTTATGAACCGTGTTATAAACGTTATTTTGTAATGCATGATGTAGTAATTCCTTTTAACTCTGCTTTATTATTTTTAAATATTAGTTTCTTAATTTAAAATTTTTATTTGTGTTTGTTTTTAAATTAACCATTTTGATTTTAACGTTGAGTATTTTATCTTTGCAGCGCTAAGTTTCGATTTTACGTTACAAAATTTGTTTTTTAATCTATGAACCGTGTTATAAACGTTATTCTGTAATGCATGATGTAGTAATTCCTTTTAATTCTGCTTGTTTGGCGTTGATTATTTTTTATTTTGCGTGTCGTTAATTTTTGATTTTAATATTACCTTTGCATGATGTTGTAATTTTTATTTTGTTCAAACACATTATCGTATTCAACATCTAATTTTTCTTAATCAGTTTCAAAATTCATTTTATCAACCAAGAACTTGTAGTTTTTTTTATTTACTTTATTTTATAATTTACACTTTACAAATTTCTTTCTTATAATTCCACCACTTTTGTTGTTCGAATTTGAACATTTTTAGTGTTACAGCGCTGATTTTTTATATCGTGATTAATTATTTAACATACGTCTCAATATTTTTTATTTAAAATTTTTTAGTTTTATAACATTAATTTTTGGATTGTAAGATTACTTCTTTAATAAACAACAATCTTAATCATTTTATTTTACATTTCGAATGATAGTATGAGGCGGCACTAGATGTCGCAACTAATTATTAATCAATTCATTTCATTAGATAAGTTTTAATTCCGCCATATTGTTTTACGTTGTGTATTTTTTTAATTTTTACAGCGCTAAGTTATGATTTTTTATGATTCATTATTAAATATTTAAAAATTTCCATTCAATTTATTATATTTAGTGTTTATTTTAATTTCTTTTCGATTTACAGAAGATGAAGACCGTTGGGAAATATGTGCGTTGAAGAAGGATGCAGCAGTACCACATCTCCATCGCGAGCAGATGAAGAAGAAGATGTCCATGTGATCCAACGTTTGCTTAATATTTTCATGTATTGTAGTATTGAATGTAATATGTATGTAAATGAGAGAGACAAATATATATTTTTATCTTTATTGCACTATTTTATTTCAAGGTAAGACGTACGTTATTATGCCAAAGTGGCGTTAATTAAAATTTCCCCAAAAATTCCTGCCGGCATTGACGTCAGCAAAAAATTTCCAAAAGACCTAGTACACGTTAACGGCGAGGTCACCGATGACGTAATTCCAAAATGGCCTCGTACACGTCTAAGGCGAGGTCACAGATGACGTCATTCAAAACACCTCGTACACGTCCAGGGCGAGGTCACATATGACGTCAACCATCAAGTTAATTATGCCCTCGGGGTTTGAAGGTGGGCGCATTCTACTCTAATGAGAAAGAAAGTGATAGCAAAGTATTTTAAATGTTGTCCGGTTGTCGGCCGATAACTCGAATATAGACCTTATTTTGATTCCTATTACCGGCCACCGGATTTTTTTTAATGAAACCGTATAAAATCAGGTTTTGTGCACTAGGAAAATGGAAGTACATGCTATTTGAACAGACTGTTGATTATCTAGCTTACATAAATTGTGTAATTAGGGCTCTACTTACTATTTATCCCCGGCAGATCAACTACAACTTTTACAGAAACACGACCGATGTTCACCATAACACTATTTGCCGCCAACTAAATTCTACGCAGTTAGTTATCAAATCAAGCAGTAGAGGCGCTGTTTGCTATGAAAATATAGTAATAGTGGCCGAAAACTGACTTGATGAAGAATTATATAAATGTCTTGTGGTTTCACTATTATTTACTGTTTAATGCCTAGTAGGCCGACAATCGGAAGGTGGCTGATAACAGGCTAGTTTACCTATATATTTTCAGATTATATCTTTAACTCATTTCTGAGATAATAAGAAAAAACCAATTTTAAATTGAAACTTTACAGGGCCGTACCTCCTTATGTAAGCCCAACTGAACAAAAGTTTATAAGAAAAATTTTCACAACTTTTTATGCTTAGTTGCGTAGTATAGTTTGCGACCTATATTTTTGGGCCACCCTGTGTATGAGTATGAGCTCATTTTATTTGAAAATCAAGTAAGCCATGGTAACAAAAATATGTTGATATAAAAATTGAACGGTTTTCACGTGAGAATATTATTTTGCCGTGTTCATTTCGTTATATTTTGTATTTTTAAAGTACCTACTAGTTGATATAAAGACGCGGTGTGACAGCAGAATGTTTATTCGTAGGGATTCGCTTTCGCCCTACCGCCAGTGTTCTCCGTCCCATATACTTCACTACGGTACTCGTAAGAGAAGAACTGAGGAAAATATATGATCAGTATGCTGTAGAGTCCGTTAAGTGTTCGGAGAAGTGCATGAGGCTATCTTTGTTATTAAAGATGGGTACAATTTTGCTATTTTAGTTAAATGAAGATGTACAGTTTATTATGCTGATAAAGTACAATATTTGTTATCGTGAAAGTGAAAAAAAACTAGGTGGTCTAGACTCGGGTGTAATGACCGTCGTTGATTGGAACTTCTTCCTAACGTCCAGTCTAGACTGGAGACAAAAGGACCCCTGATGAAGCTGACCACTCGCGTTTGCAAAACGTTAGGAAGGAGTTCCAATCAACGACCGCCGTTAGACCACACTAGTTCGCGAAAGCCTCTAGCAATTAGTGAAAATAATATTGAAACAAAGTTTCTTGTTTCGTTAAAACCTATGTCATATATGTTGGATGTAGACATTGGAGATGGAAGGACCTCTGACGAAGCCGACCACTTGCGTTAGCAAAACGTTAGGAAGAAATTTCAATAACGACGGCCATTTTAGACCTGGATCGAGACCACACTAGTTCGCAAACAGCCCGCGAAAGCCTCAACCAATTAGTGAAAAAAAATTGAAACAAAGTTGTTTGTTTGGTTAAAGCCTATGTCATATATTATCAAACAGTTTCCAAATTTGGATAAAACTGTCAAACTACTACCCACCAAATGGTAAACATAAATTACACTAGAGAGACAGTTAGCTTTATATGTCTTTATGTTGTTTGTGAATATATCAATCTACAAAGAAAGGTAAACCAATGAAACCAAAGGTAAAGAAATAAACGGAAGCGGAGTATTAAATGAATATTTTTTGTAGACCAACTTCATTGGTGATTTTATACTTATTATAAGATAACTGAAGTTATAGACTCAAAGGTGATTCTATCTGTACCAGTTTACCAACATGCAGTAAACGTTTTTAGCACCATTTGAATTAACCAATCGCATTTATAAATCGCATCACACCGACTGTTGATAATACAAGCGCTTCTAAAAATTAAAAAGTTTGGTGAAACTGATGTGATGACGTCGTAATACGTCATAAAAACAGTTGACTCAAACTGTAGACAGTGTGACATAGGCTTAAAGCGTTGATTGAAATATTGGTAAAGATAGTCAACCTTACGGGATTATGCGACCCCGAAATTTGTTCTAAACATCAGAGGTCGGTAGTATCGCTTTGTGCTAAGAAAATACGTCAATTGTATTGTAGAATTTACAGAACAGTATTGCCGATAAATGTGAAATAGAAAACTGTAATTTTGCTGATAGTTTATGCTAAGGCACGACATTGTTGCCAATGCATCATGCCGTTGATTGAAATATTGGTGCATTGAGTCAATGTTGACAAACAAACAAAAACATGCGTTCTACAATATACAAGAATTTATTGATTTTTGTCGACGTACTAATTAAATGTGTGTCCTTTGTTATATATATTTTTTCTATTGTCTGTTAATTGTTCAATGTAATAATATTTATTTGTATCTTTCTTACGTAAGGTTATAACAATGGTTATACCATCATGACAAACACATATATGTACAAAGATTGTATACATACACATGTGAATAAAGTTTATTATTATGAAAAAAAACCTGCAGATTTAAAAGTATTAATTTCGTAAAGAAATCGTTGAAAAACGTTCTCCCAAAAAAAAACAATTTCTTTAAATACTTTTGAAAATTCCATACTCATATATTTATTACATTAACATCGTTTATCCGTTGAAAATGTTTTAAAATCTATTAGGCTTACGCAAGTAAATTTCTAAATTTTGGTCATTGAAATTAAAATTTTTAACATAGAAACGCTATCCCTTTTATGTTGGAACGAATGTTGAATTTTCTTATATTACAATCTACCGTACTCAACTGTTTGCATCTAAACAATATTATAACAAGCCTACTCATTTACTAAAGGTGTTGCTAAAAGTATGCAATTGTAGAATTTCTGACTAAGCCGATAAGGAATGTGACTCATAAACGATAATCCGGAAGACTCCTCGTAATACATTTGTTTCAATATCAACTTTAGGTGTACTTATATTTTAAGATATAATAAACGCATTAAAGGAGCATCTATGCAAAGCTTAATGATTATCTGTTTATTTGTTACAATGAAAATATTACAATCAACTGGTATCGCAAAGTACAAATTACAAAATCAATTTCAAGAAATACTTTCATTTTTTATTAAAAAATTTTGCCAATACATAAATAAAGTTCTTTTTAAAAAGCCCAAATTTCAAGAAATACAATTATTTGCTTTGATTGCAGATGAACCTAAACAGGATACATCGAAGTCTTTGCGATTAGAAAGAAATCCTACTCAGAAATCACCAGAAATTCTGACAGTTTATAAATCTGATAATGTGCGAACTTATGAAAATATATTTTCTAGCGGAAAGTATTTGCAACGTAATTACAACTATTTTCTGTCAGCCAATAAGAAAAAAATTGAGAACAACGCCGATTCAGTTAGTGATGCCTCCTTTGTGAATGTTCTTCAAAGTGCAACAATCAGTGCAAGTATAAATTCTGATAAACCTATACAGACAACCGTTTCTTTTAAAATTAAAAAGTTTAAAAATAAATTGAATAGTCAAAAAGTGTGAAATATTTAGATTGAAGCGCAAACTTCAAAACAGCACAATTTCGGGTCTTTTTAAAAACAAAAACCGGCTTTGAAGACATTTATTAATATGCAATGTTTTCATCGAACACGAACTCCATGGAAGGATTCAGAAAAACAACTGGCATTATCATTGTATTATAAATCGCCTACCGCTTACAAATTTATGTTGAACCATTTAGGATTTGTTTTGCCAGCAATTTCAACAATCAAGTCGTGGTTGAAAATTGTTAATTTAAGATCGGGGACAAATAATGTTCTTATACAAAAATTAAAAAAAAAAGTTGAAGGAATGACAGACAAAGAAAAGCAGTGCGTGGTAATGTGTGACGAAATTACTTTAAAACGAAATTTAAATTATAACCAATATTGGGACTACGTCGAAGGATATCAAGATTTAGGGGAATTAGGACGTAAACCGTTTTTAAGTAACCATGGATTGGTTTTTTATTTGAGAGGAATATTGTATAATTGGAAAATTCAATTTTGTTATTTTCTCAGTAGTGGTTCAGTTAAAAGCGAAATATTATGTACTCTTATAAAGCAAGTGATGCATAAGTTGTTTCAAATTGGATTGAAACCTCGAGCGTTAGTTTGCGACCAAGGATCTAATAACAGAAGTGCTCTATCTTGTCTAGGCGCCACAAAAGAAAATCCAACAATTCAAATCGACAATAACAAAATATATGTAGCGTATGATCCTCCTCATTTACTAAAAAGCTTAAGAAACAATGTCATGAACAGCAAACTGGAAATAGTCGTCAACAATAAAAAAATTCAGTGGACCGATTTTGTCAACATTTTTTATATTGATCAGTGTAGCAGTGTAGCAAGATCCATGTTAAAAATTACGGACAAACATATTAACCCATCAAATTTTCAAAAGATGCGTGTTAAATACGTTGCTCAGGTATTTAGCAATTCTGTATCTGCAGCAATTAGCAGTGCTATGATGACGGGTCAATTAACAAGTAATACGGCGTTAGATACTGCATCTTTTTTAAAACAATTAACAACATTTTTGACTGTTTAAATAGTTTTTCAGTAAATGATCCGAATCCCTACAAGCGTGGTCTTTCAGTTTTTAAAGACATGCCATGCGAAACGTTGAAACGTTCTGTACAATACTTCAATTCCATCAAGTTTTATGAGAACGGTGTAGAAAGAAAAATGTATACTGTATCGCAGGTTTCCAATGGACTATAAATTCAATTTTAAGTCTGTGGGAGGACTTAAAGGGAGAAGGAACTTTGTACTTTTAACGTCACGAATAAATCAAGATCCTCTAGAAAATGCTTTTCAATGATTCGTGCTAGAGGAGGTTATAATGCCCAACCGTCTGCCCGCGAATTTAGGCTTGCATTACAACATAACATGCACATTCGCTTGCAAATACCAATAGAACAAGGGAATTGTGAAAAGATAACGACGAGATACTATATGGTATAGATGAACAATTTAACACTAACTATGAGGAAGAGGATAACAAAATTGGGACAAATGAAAGTGTAGAAAATAATGAAACAAAGAGATCGTCTAGAACCTGTCTGGAGAACAAAATCAATGAAGACAATGTCGTAATTAATAGTTCTTTAGAATCTTGTTCAGTGTCGTATGTTGCGGGTTATTTAAGTCACTACATATATAAAAAAGTACATTGTAATACGTGTAAGGAAATGCTAACAGTTAACGACTCAAGTGTTTTCAATGTGAACGAATCATTAATTCTATATAAAGATTACAGCAAATCTGATGGAATTAAATACTTACACAGACCATCACACGAATTCTCAAAATTTGTGTTTTTTTTATTGAAACTTTTTACTGAAGAATTTCATCTTTTTAAAACAGATTATGGTTTATTGGAAAAATTAAACTCCGTATAAAAAATGTCTCAACAGCAGTGTGAATTCATGGTTCAGAGAATGCGACACTCATAAACTGTTAATTATCGATCAGTTGGTTAAAATAAAACTATATCGAACCTTAAAGTGGGAGGCTAATAAACATATTTCTAATAGCTATAATTACAGTGATGTCACAAAACCACACCGTAAAATAAGAATATTATCTGCATAAATAAGTGTAAATGTTTGGATATGTTTTATGTATAGCATTGTATTAGGTACGTTATTATTTATGTGTAAATTGTTTGTAAATTATTACTATTATTTTAGATCAGTTGGAATTGTAATTTTTGAAACAATGTTTATAATTAATGAGCTATTTTTACTTTAATTAAACTATTTTAATTCGAAACCATGATATTTTGATACAGTTTCAAAGAGTAAAATCCTAACTTTTTATCCCTACTAACAGATAACAAAGTGGCACTTTTCGTAAATTATTTTTTCCCTCGGGAAAAAGTGAGTACTATTTTTAACACCAAATTTCCCTCAATAATTTTCTAATTCTATTGTAATATGATTTTTCAATATTAAATCGTCATTTATTTCGTCACAGAAAAGAATAGTGTATTATACACGTATTATCCGCACCGCGTCGGGAGACAACACACCTCAAGCTAAAATCTAGTACTTTTATTTTTAGAAGTAATAGGAATAGGTTTTATTACCAAGTGAATTTAAATTTGAAGGTCTAGTGGAACCCACTTTCCCCTAAAAAACACGGTAACTTGTTGCCTTTTGAATTGAAAAATTTGAAAACCAATTTTTATTTAAAATCCTTTTCAACTGAACACGTAAAAACAAGTAGATACAAAAACCAATAATTTTGCGTTTCTGAACTCTAGTGGTATTTCTCCCAGTATGTTCTACTTTATTCCTAACGAAGTTATTAAATGACAAACAAATGTCAACATTATTACTTGCAAGTTAAAAATAAAGTGCAAGCATAATTTGTAAAATAATTGTTTCTTATTTATCTAACACCGACCGTTTGGTTATGTATCATCAATGGTATTATTCATAAATGAAAAATTCGTCACTTTTAATTACTAGTTAATACGTTTACTAAATATTTGAAAACGTTGCAACATTGTATTGACAAAAGTAAATTTTACGGATTGTATGTTGCGCCATTTTTACAACGGTGGAATAAATTGAACTATTCTATTTCAAGAATCGTACACATTATAACTTAGCGCTTCAGTACAGGTGAAAAAGTAAACATAAACGCAACCCAACATGCATATGTGAATTGCATCCGTGATACAAGCAAATACAAGCGGTTGACTAGCTTTACCAATATTTCAATCAACGCTTAAAGTAAAAAAAAAGAATTACTTTTGAAATTTTTAAGATAGTACTAGAAACTTTATTTCTTTTAAATCTGCGCCATCTTAGATTTTAAAATAATAAAAATATTGTTTCAGATGAACAATTGCTACGTATTTGAAAATTATTGTATCATACGAAAAGTCTTTTCGTCTGGGGACCGGTAATGCGTCTAGACACGGATATCTAAAAAAATCACTGATACGATTTTCACAAAATTTGACATGTAGGTTTTATTTATAATACTGAAGATTAGATTTTGAGCACAGTTCATCTCCTAACTTACATAGATTTTCCTGTTTCTGGAATATTTACGAAAATATAGTTATGTCTCACGTTTATTCTTCAATAAAAAAGTAAAAAATAAAAAACAACTGACCCTTGCAATAAAATTTTTTGTCGTTTCATGAAGTAACAATATTATGTCGCATTACTGTAAATCGAAGATGTATTTAATTGATTTATTTTAAAAATTAAGTAACATTAATAGTAGGAATTTCGATGTAGTTAATATAATAATATAATATATATTATATATATTTTTAATATTGTAGTTTGGAAAAAAAGCTGGTGTAATGTCAAAAAAATTCTGCTAAATTATTCTTAATTTCTAAAAGGAATTGTCGAAATAAAAACACTTTCAGATATTAAAGATAGTAATGTTTTCTTACGATTAACATATTCTTACAATATTGACCAATCAAATTGTCAATTTAAAAAAAAATGGACTAGGTAAATAGAAGCTTTTTATACTGATAAAAAATAAATAAAATAAAAATAATAATAAAATTACCCAGTAAAAAACCAACCCTTTTGTGTATTAATAACCGATTAATATATTCTTATATCAACCAATAAAATTGTCAATTTTTAAAAAATGGACCAATAGGAATCTTCGAAAGTGATAAAAATGGCTCTTGCTAAATGAAGAAAAAAATCGATAAAAATGTACCTTGCTTTTGTCAGAGTAACCTAAAAATTATTGTCAAACAATTAAAAATTTTTTTTAAAAAATGTTTCATCTAAAAATGTACATCATGTTATCGATAGTAGTAGTAGCATTGAAATGGTAGTAGTCTTCTGTAAACACGAGGTTGATTGTATACTCAGGTAATTTATTTTTGGGGCTAGAACCTTCTTTATCTACTCCTATTCTAGAATACTAACATTCTGAATTAATTTTCAATTACTGAATAGTTAGATTCCAAAACATCGTGCGAGAATACTCTCGCACTTGTTACGAAATGAGCACAGGTACGGCCATCTCGTGGCTCTTAACATTAGATTGCGTTTGTGGACAATTATTACCAAAAATTTCATTAACGATGCTTAATTGTAGTAGTCCGTGGGCCCGTGACATAATGTGTCGGAAAACTTTGTTTATATGTTAGGTGTAGAATGGCTATGAGACGTGCAGATCCGCGACATGATGCCCAAAATAGTTCACCGTTAGATTTGGGCCCATACAATATTGGATGCAATATATTTTTTCAAATTATACATCAGCTGACGTTTTTATCCAGACCCAAACGTTCAGGTCCATACAATTCTCATTGCAACGTGCAATTGTATCGTTGTAAATTGCTTTTTCTCGATGAAATATCGAATTTCAAAAAGCTGACGTTTTGGTTGAAGCGGTGTAAAGTCAAAAGAAATTAAATCCGGAAAATGTCATAATTCGATTCTTTTTTAATACTCTGCCCCTCAAGTCCAAATTCGATTTAAAAAAAAGAGAACTAAATTACCAAAAGGCCATACCACAGAATTTTGTCCGCATATGTCACATCAACATGTTTTATGAATATGTTTGTTTATTTATTAAAATGTACCAATGCAGTTATTATATTACATATATTTATCTATTGAGTGAACTTACATCATATACGTAAATACGTATATGACTTACATAATGACATTAACCTTATTTTTTTTATGAAGGTGTGTCTAACAATACACACACGTACTGTGGCTCACATTACTGAATACCTTCCCTTAAAGATTAAGTTTACGGATAGGTTTTATATATCGACCAAATCTACTACGACTACGTAAAGTATTTGGAACAGGATTGCTATTACTTGATACTAGCCCCTTTTTGGTTGGTTATATTACTTATACTATTATTACTATTACATGTATTATCAATAGTATGCATTGAGGACTGTGTATTCCGATTGGTGGGCACATTTGGTTCTGATTCATCAACAAAGGGATATAACTCAGGTTGTAGAGTAATATCATTATCACATTTAGTGAATGATGGTTTAAGCTGACTCGTATTACGTCTAACTATCTTGTTATTATTATCTTTTCTTATCCAATAAGACCGTGGTTCTTTGGCATTCCCTAAGATTGTAGCTTTATGCCAAATTTTATCAATGCTACTCTTTACAACTACTTTATCCCCGGTTTTGTATTGAATTGAAGCTTTTCTACTAGTTTTGTCGTACCTTTCCTTCATTTTGTTCTTCTGTGTGCATAGATAATCATAAACATGTGTTTGAATTTTCGGTTCCAAATTATTTACAGTTATAGGTATTTCTGTTCTCAAAATTCTACTATGTAACATCTGAGCAGGAGATGCATGTAGGTTAATAATTAGAGTGTTGTTATATTCTAATAGTAACTCTCTGTAATCAGTTCTTGCATCCAAGCTTTTACGTAATATTTGTTTTCCTATTCCTACAGCTTTTTCGGACAATCCATTGCTTTGATGATGATGTGGACTGCACGTGAAAATTGTTATGTCTTTACTTTTATAGTAGTTTTTGCATTTAAATGAAATAAATGGTAAGTTATCAGCGATTAGATATTGCGGATAACCAAACATTGTAAATATATTTTGCGTAGCATTTATTACAGCTTCTGAAGTTTTATTGGACATCCAATGCGAGAAATGATCTATTATAACTAAGTATGCTCTTGAGCCAAATTCGAGAATGTCTGCGCCTACTTTGTTGTATCTAAGTCTTGGAACTTTGTGTGGTAGTAGTTTTTCTTTGAAATCTTTGGGCATATATTTTTCGCAAGTCCTACAACGTTTAACGAAATTTTCAGTATCTTGTGACAATTTTGGCCAATAAAATAATTGTCTAGCCTTATGTAACGTTTTGTTTGTCCCCACATGACCTTTGTGTAATAATTTTAACGTTGACAGTCTGAGTTTACCTTGAACAACTATTTTGTTCTGTAAAAAATTAATCCAGCTTCTATATACAAATCATTCTTAACAGCTAAATATGGTTTACAGTTTGGTGGAATCAGATTTATTTTTGGCCAATCATTGTTTCATGATTACATCACTTCAAAACAATTTCAGCGTTAAAACTGAAACTTGGCTTACTTCAGAAAGGAATGATATGGTTTGTATAATTTACCTAATTATACATTAATCCGTCGAGAGCGACCTTCAAAAGGTGGGGGTGTTTGTTGGTATGTTCATTCTAAATTAAAATACACCATTCTAGATGTAATATCTCATATTGTTGAACCCCAATTGGAACAACTCTGGTTATGCCTTATAATGAAAAAATTTTGGAGTAGTATATTGTCTACCAAATACTAACATTTCAGCTCTAGATGAACTTGAACTTGCTTTTGTCTAGCATAAATTTACTAGTAGATAAAACAGTGTTTCTTGGTAATCTTAACATTGACCCGTACAAAAAAGAATTACGCATTAACACGTCCCTCATGAATATCTTTGTGTGAAACACAAGGGGGTGTAGCAGATGAACACTTGCGATTATTTACATAAGTCCAGAAATTCTTGGAGTTACGTTTAATCTCCGAGTAGGCGTAATCAGTAAATCGTGTAAAAGACAGCTGAACGACATGTTTTAATTTGGCACGAATTTTTTAAAAATGTTTGTGGGAGACAACATCGCCAGTTCTCTTGAACCGTCGCTTAATGTCAAAAACAGTCTCGTTGGTAAACCAGGGGAGACAATTGTGCGTTTTCCCACGTGGAGAGGATTTGGGTATAAATTTGTCAAAAACGCAAAAAATTAGAACTCATTCAAAACAAGCTCAGAGTCAGAGACATTCATCAGGCTAGAAAAGTCAATTCTAGACAGATGATCATATAATGAAATGTAATCACCCTTTTTGAAGTTATAAGAGGTATGTTTATTGTTTCCGTAAAGCTTTCCGAGCAAGTCCTGATGTGAACGGGAGTTAGATATAACAATGGAAGGGTGATGTCTATCCTCTGGGACAGAAGGCTCAGCTGTATAAATGAGATGAATTGCTATATTCTAAATCAAAACCATTTTTGCATTTACATTCTAATAATACTTTTGTTTATGTTACCGATAAACTGTTTCCAACAATGACATGTTATTATTATTTTGACACATATGTTTTGTTTATGTTGTGTTTGTTTATTTATTAATGTCAATATTTACATAGTTTTTGTTAATATTGACTCTTTTAACCCACTAAACGTGACAGTTTTTATGAATCAATTTTTTCGTTGCAGTAACTCAAAGACAGAATAGAGATAAACTTCCCTGACGGCAGTCTTTTAAAATGTGAAGCTCGGTTATACTATTCTATGGAAGCGGATGAAAGACATTTTGAACATTTGATTTAATATTGGTTTTTAGAAAGACGGAAGAAGAGTTATTTAAAGCATTTAGAAGAGATCGCCAGAGAAAGACACAGGAAGGATGATGAGAAAAGTCAGGAAAAGAAAGAGCGGGGAAGACAAGAAGAAAACGAAATACCAAACTTATATACAGAGATGCTAAATGAAATGTAATTAATAAATATAAGCCAAAAAAGAACGAACGAGGAAATAAAGGAATTAAGAGCGGAAATGAAACGGTGAATGAGAAATGGGAAAATAATAAATCCAAGAAACTAGAGGAAAAGGTGGAAAGAAAGCAAAAAAACACAATATGGTGTTGGACGAAAAAGTGGAAGAAACTAAAGAGATAAAGAAAGGAATGGTATTGATAAACAACAAGAGTTGCGACATCTAGTGTCAATTCGTGTTAACGTAACACGTACGTATTGATTAAAGTAGGAAGTGTAAAGCGGAAAATTACGGGTATTAAAAATAGAAAGAACCTTCTAGGTACGAGAATCTATATTGACGATGATATGACCAAAAAAGAAAGAGAAAAAGAAGAAATAACAAATGGGTAAGGAAAGAAACTGATAGAATTTTGTGAGGAAAAAGGATGGACTATTTAAATGGAAACATGGCGGTTCGTGGAAAAGGGGAGTCACGTTTATTGGAGAAGAAGATAATCAGCAATAAACTATGTAATTGCAAATGAAAGAAGTATGGAGGAAAAGAAAATTTTCAAATTGGTGTGAAAGTGAAGATTCTGACCATCAACCGTTAAAAGAAATCTTGGTGGGAGAAAGACAAATATATAGAAAAGGAGAAGAGTGAAAATAAAGAAGGGTATGGACGAATGAAAGTATATAGAGAGGTACAGGGAAAAAGATAGAGAGAGAACAAAGCTTAGTAGGAGGAGATAAACAAAATAATAAAACAATAAAATAAATGAAGGAAGCAGTAGAAAAGAGAAAGTATAGATGAGTGAGAAGAGAAGAATTGGGAAAAGGAAGTGAATTGTGGAATAAAAAGTGCCAGAAATCAAAGAAAGAAAATGGGGAGAGGGAAACGAAAATAGAAAAAATATCAAAAGATATATTTAGGATGAAATTCAAAGAAGCATTTAAAAAAGAAAATTGTTATAGAGAAAGATGTTGATACCGAATTAGCAAATAGCTTTTAGGCAAGGAAATGAACAGTGGACAGTATATACATAACGTGTGATTCAAAAAATATGTTTTATGAATCTTTACCATGAACGACAGAGCAAGGTATAACCGGTGTATCTTAGTTTAGCTTGTACATTTGTCAATTCTGACAGATTTAATTTCAACACATCCAGTTTTATGCATTTATAGTAGACGTACGTGAATTTTTTCATGGTCCACTTTGATGAAAAATGTTTTGAATCACGGGTTAATAAAGCATGTTTAATAAGAAAATACGAAAGAAAAGAGGAAAAATGTTTGCAATATTTGTAGATTTAAGGTCAATCTTTGATGAGGTAGAAAGGGGATTGTTGTGAAAATGCATGAAAAAGGCTGGGATAAATGAAAATTTAGTAGTCGCAATATCAGAAATATATAAAGGAACAAGCTGCAGAATGAGAGTAGGGGGAAAGCTGGGAAGAGAGTTTTGTTTATTTTCATTATATTTAAGAGACTTTAAGGAAGAAATAAAAAGGCAGGTAGGGGTAATAGTGGTGGGGAAGAAAAAAAGTTTTGATTTTAGCCTACGCAAATGATGTGATGGTTTTTTGCAAAAACAGAGAAGGAAATGATAGCAAATGATAAAGGTGATAAATACATATTTAGAACAAAGAAATTAAAGAGTTTAAGACGAAAAAAGGTAGACTAAAACTGAGGGAAATGGAAGAAATAGGTATATGAAGATAGGTAAGGTGACCGGTGAGGTACGACAATAACAATGAAGAACAGGTTCAGGAATTAGAGTAGAATTAGAAATAATAAGGAAGGTATTTGGAAAAATACTTAGAGAAATGAAGGTTGCTATTTGAGAGAATAATGAAAAGTGTGTTGATGTATGGAGCGGAAGTGTGGGGATGGAAAGAGTTGGAAACAGTGGAGAAAATACAAGAAACCTATTTGTGGGCACTAAGATTGGAGAAGGAAACATCAAGTTGTATAGTGTAAGAGGAACTGAAGCTGGAAAACATACAGGAAAAAGGGCAGGGTATAAAGAAAAGGTGGAAAGCAGCAAATTAAATAAGATATATGAATCTTCGAAGGAAATAGATGCACAAAAGATAAAATATGATGAAGATGGGAGAAGAAGATGTTATGAAAGAGCTTGGATATGCAAAAAAGGAAACAAAGAAGATAAGAGATACATAGAGATATAGACAGATGGGATCAAAAAAAAAGAGGAAAACTAGAGAAAGAAAATACACAAAGTATGAAGAGTTAATAACAGAAGGAAAACCGAACAACATAACCGGAAGAGGGGAAAGTGGTTGAAAAAAGAAAATGGATTGAAGAAAGGTAAAGAAAAATAATGAGGATAAAAGAAAAGAGTCAAAGAAAGTTTTTTTTGTTTTTTTTGTTTATTTTGTATTTTAAGAATTGTACCAAATCATTTCAGAATTTAATAAGACAAATAAGTTTTATGACCAATAATATTCTTCGGGATAGTATGCAACCGATTATGATTTCTGGGTTTAGTTAAATTGCTTCAGTAAATATAGTTGGCTTAGATGTGAAAGTATCATAAAAAAATTTTACAACAGTTAAACTCTATGTAAAAAAAAAATTCTTCAAAAAATCACAACTTGGCTGTACGGCAAAAGAAAACTGTATTCGAATTTGATTAGTCCATTAAAAAAATCATGGGCATACGCAGGGAACATCCTGCACAATCAGAAGTATTTTGTTTATCCGCTCTAGACCTATAATTTTTATTTAAAACGTATAATTTCCAATTTCCTAAACTAACGTAGTAGAGGAGAAATGACTATCTCATCAAGTTGGCAATTAAATGAACAAAATTAAAGATAAACGACGAAGAAAACAATTACAACTAGGTATAATAATTACAACGGAACGGTGAAATAACTGACAGACATAAATTAATTCACTATCAGTTTAAGTAGCATAAATTTGCATTTTTTTAATATTCCAACACTCACCTGACGAAACAATAATTTATAAAAACCCTGTAGAAGAGACCTGTGGTCCACCCTGTATGTAAACAATTTTTGCGATTGGTGCATTTGAATTAGATTTTTGAGGTGGGGGCACAAATGCAGCGCCTCCTAGACGAAGCCGTCGATAATAATCTTTGGTTTGACGTTTGGTAGTCGTACAGCGTTGTCAGATATTCGTCGAATATCATCCGCGGTATTAGATTTGTATAATACATGATTTCGAATTTAAAACCAAGAATATTTGGTTTTTAATTTATTATAATAGTTGTAGATACGTTTTAGGTAAAATAATTTAATTTGTAGGATGACTCATTGACGGTTAGCAATTGTAGATAATCCCAAGGTCAAAAGGTTCCTAGAATGGGTAAAAAGAATAAATCAAAGAAATCCACGCCAAGCGAACAAGAAAATACAACATTATCAAATCCTGTAGATAATGTTAAAGGAGATTCTCAACAAAATGACAGTGAGGTTTGTAACGAAATAGCATCGGCCAGTAGTACGCAGGAGACAAGACGGCAAAAGAAAAATCGTAAACAGCAAGAAAAAAAGAAGTCTGATGGTAGTCAACAAAAGGCGACTGTTGAAAATCCTAGTCTGAAAACTGAAATTGTACAAAACAATGATGAGGGTAAACAATAAAAGATTTACATAAATTAAATATTTCTAATTTTCACAATGTTTAGTTTTAACTGAACCCAAATCTTCCATCGGAATTAGGGACAATGCTAGCAGTTGGCAAAGTGTTGAGCATTCAAGTCGCAAAGTAAAAAATGTTAATATGCATAAAGATACCGAAGTTGCAGATCAAGTTCATCCATATAAACAACACAAAAAAGAAGCAAAAGTTCCTGCTACGAAAGGTGATAAAAGCGAATTTGATTACTTTAATAATGAACCCAAATATTCCAAAAGTAACGATAAAAAACCTAGAGATTTTGGAAAGCCGAGACTTGAAGATAACCTAGGTAAGAATATCATGTCGAATCAACTACTTGTCTAAATTTTTTATTGACTTATCAATAATAACTTGAAAGTCAACGACATTTTTTAGAAGTAGATTATAATAAGGAAATGAACTGATAATATGTAATTGAAAGTAATGCAAAAAAAATTCCTCATTTATTTTTCAGCGTTCTTGTACTTTTCTGTTGTACTCGACTCAATTTTATACGTATATCAATCGATAGGAATCTTCTCCCGAATTCATCTATTGTTTAGCAAATGTACAATTCCTAAGTTATGAACTTTTAATTTTTACTATTATTTTTTAAAAGACAGGTGGTGTTTGAGACGTTGTTTTGCGATTCTCTTCTTAATTAATCGTTTACCTTTCAGATTATCGCAGAATATGTCCATTTGTGGAGCTGCAGAAACCTTAGCTTAGGTTAACTTGTGTCAGATTAGATTTATCAAGGCAGTGGTACATCAAATGTATGTCGGAGAGGTAACCAGATAGCGAGTGGTAATCCCAACAACCCCTAGGACAATGTGGGCAACCAGACAAATACATTAATATGCCGCCTTCATCCACTTGGGTTTAATTCGGCCGATACGAGGGGACTCTGTACGACTCGCTATCCAGTTGCCTCTCCAACATATATTTGACGTCCCAGGTTAGGTTGGTTTAGTTTATTTTTGGTTAAATTAACCCGAAAATGGCAATAAATCTATTAAAATAAATTGACTTCACATTGGAAATTAAAAAATTCATAACTTGGAACCTCAAAAAAATTATTAGCCCCGATGAACTTAGGAGTCGATTTTCTACCTAATTAGCTAAAAAATTTTATTTAGCTAAGATATACTTTTATCATGAGGAATTTTGTTTTCAAAACTGGTTATAAGTAAATATTACAACTATTAATTGGAAACGGTTGCAGAAGTTACAAATGAAATTCATCCATATAAACAACACAAGAAAGATACAAAGGTTCCTTCAACAAAAAATGATAAAGGCCACTTTGATTACTATAATAATGAACCAGTAAACTCTTTCAAAGGCGACGATAAAAAACTCGAGAAAAAGTCGAGACGCGAAGATAATGATTACGGTAAGAATTATTTATAGCTTTAATGTAATGGTTATGTCAAAATAATGTATAATGCTCACAATGTTGCAATAAATTGCATGTCATAACATACTTGATCACAAGAAATTACTATATTTTATATTTGACTGAATTTTCTTATCAATAATAACTTAAAAGATATAAGGTTCAAGATTTTTTAAAAGTAACCGAGAAATGAACAATCCCGGCAAACACATTCGCATCATTTTAACGTATTATTTTGGGCAAAATGTCATATCCCTACGGCACCATACTTACAACGTCTTAATGTGACTGTCGTCTGTGGGATCGTAATCTTAATGCGGGGCTTGTCGGTATCCGTGACTTCCGAAGTTAAAATATGGAGTAACTCGTAGTAAAGAGGTGGATAATGTTTAAATGAGATCAACCACACTCTTCGGGAGTTCTTCGAACTGCTGTAGCCCTTCATGTTATATAGTGTGTCTACTTAAGTTGGAGCCATATGGAAAATCAAATTATTATCGGGTTTTTGAAAAAAAAAGTTATTCTTGACAAAAAGTTCTGGATGGTCCTAAAGTTAAAATGCAACCATCAGATATCAATTTTTTTAAGCCGTATGAATTTTGCTCAAGCGTAAAATACTGTTATTTTTACTATACAGAAGAATGTTAAAGAAAAGAAAATATCCCAATATGAAATTACAGACGTTTAGCATAAAAATTCAGGTTTGATTATTATTTACGTTTTACATTACAAATATTTGCAGTTATAAATTTCAATATTGAATGTATTCCTCTTATCTGTTAAAAATATGACAACTTTTCCATTTGTTAATGGTTTTGAACAATCTTGCAATTTAAATACTGAAATAAAAACATAATACCCCAAATACCTCTTTTTTGGTTCTACTTCGTTTGATGAGATCCCTTTTAGAAATAATTTTTCAAAACTGCATCAAAGAAATCGTTACTTCCGACTATTTACAATGCATATATTTTCGTAAATTTGTTTTATATTTGTTCTTATACCTGCTCATTTGCTATAGCGTGTCTCCAGTTGGCTGTTTAACAATTAATAAGTAGTTAGGGGTACGCTAGATCAAAAAGTCTCTAAATGATTATTGTATCAAATTCCATTCTTTACCGAACCCTTATCCGCTATCAATAATTTTGAAATACCGCCACCTGGGGTATTAACAGTCCAAGCTTCTTTTATCTCAAAATTATTGTATGAAATATTTAGGGTGATTGGTTGAGCATTGTCGGACACTAGTACTACTTCTAGGTTAGCGGGCAAAATTCATGAAACTTCGGCATCCTTCTAAAATTTATACTAAGCTCTTATAAACAGGTTGATGGAAAATTTTTTTAATGTGATTGGGAAAAAACTTTTCGAAATTTGAAACTCATTTGTAAAAACCGCACATTTCTATAATTTTTGTTTAGTCAATAATTAAGTTTCAAATGTGTCAGTTTATACTGGGACACCCTGTATTAAATTTAGTATAAATAGCACGTTTCAGTCAAAGCGATGTAAGAGAAAAATTTCCGTCGTAGTGTTATCTTTTTCTATCAGTTTTACCAACACGAACCATTCAAAAATACTCTGAATTTTAAATTATCACCAAAAAGTCAACCCAAGCCACATATTATTAACCTCTTCTGTAGCCATGTTGATATCTTAATAAAAATAAATTACAGGTATGTACTTAATAAAACAATTTTAAATACTTACAGAAGACAGAGGTAATAGTAAACAATTTAGTCTTGAAAAAGACTGTTTGTAAAAGAAGCAGCAAAACGATCAAAAAAAGATAAAAACCACGCAGAACAAACACAAAACTCAAACGAATAATTAAAAATTTTAAGGTTAGCTTGACTTGGGTTGATTTTTGGTGATAATTTAAAATTTAGAGTATTTTAGAGGATTCGTGTTGGTAAAACTGACAGAAAAAGATAGCACTAGGGCGGAACTTTTTTCTCTTACATCGCTTTGACTGAGACGTGCTATTGAATGTGATTACCGTATGTACGTTTAGTTCACCGCTTACCGGTGATGGCGTCACTGTCGCTAATTTTCGACCGGCGCTAACTTCACGTAAATAACGACACTATTCCTTTCACAAGAAATCTGATTTGTCCTTACTCAACCCCTCAACATTAATTTGTATAATATTTGTGTCTTATATCAGTGTGTGATTGTGTGTTGTGAAATTGTGTTGTTCACTTTTTCGTAATTGTCCTGAAGGGTTTTGATGACCAGGTCCGGAAACCAAAGTGGTGATTCTCAGGAACATGTTTTCTTGTTGACCATGGAGTACAGTAAGGTATTGATCATCTCCCATATTTTATATTTGAATTAAAAATGCGTAAAAACACTCACGAAAAAATATTGACAAATTGGCCTACCCTGTATATAAATAAAACTTAAAACATGGTTATGAAAGATCAACAAAACCACTAAAACTGTCGTTACTCATTTTTTCTCACTGTATTTTAGCATGGGACAACCGAATTGAAGGTGGCAAAAGTAGCACTAAAGAGCAGACCGATAAGGACTTTGATCATTTTAATATTATCTATAAAGAAAAAAAGTTCACGAAAGACAGTTATGTGAAGGTTAAAGAAATAGATGAAGATTTATTTAAAATGCCCGAAACGTATGCTTTGGCGCACTGTGTAGCTGAAGATATGGCAATGGGTAGTGGTATTGCTGTGCAGTTTAGGTTCAGTATTATACATAAATAGTGAGATATTGATAAATTTTTTATTATTGTAGTCAAAAATTTAAGCGGCGCGATGAGTTGTATAATCAGAATCAAAGACAAGGTGGTATGGCCGTACTCGAAGGTAACGGAAGGTTTATTTACTACTTAGTGACAAAAAAAGTGTCGAATGGAAAACCGACACTATACACCATGTGGAATTCTCTTCAAAAAATGAAGCAGCACATTCGTGACCATAAAGTTAACAAGTTGGCTTTACCTCGTATCGGCTGTGGATTAGATCGTCTCGAATGGTCCGAAGTTAAGGCAATGATCGAATACACATTTAGAGATGTAGATGTCGACATTACAGTATGTAACTTCCAACAGGTTAGTAGGTTTTTTAAAGTTATAATAATTTCGTTCTTTTTTCAAATAAAATCGCCTCTACTTACTCAACATTGAGAATATTTTTCTTCCTATAAAACTGTATTTAGGTCATTCGATAATTGATTGATCTCTTAAGCCTAATTAATAGGAATGTTACTTTATAATTTTTCTATTCATAACTATTCTTGTGTGTCTATTTCATCCGCCGAATATAGTAGTAAATCATAATAAGACCAAAAACAATGAATACAATGCTAATAGGTTAGAAAGATAGCAGAAAATGATAAACTACGACAAAGTATGGAAAGAGGCGTTGTGTTTGGTACTTTGTATGTTTTTCTGTTTGGCGAATGGACTTTAGTTATACCCATACCTTCATTTATCGAAAGACGACACTGAATAGTAGAGAAAAACTTTTGAATTGGCAACTGCGTTTATTCCAGAATTATGGCAAGACAAAACAAAAGCTCCAACAGAAGTCCGAGCCAAAACCTTCTAAGATGTCTAGGGGAAAGAAGCTAAAACGTTAAAAACAAATGAAACAATATTCTTGATTTAGTTATATTATTCTTTAATGGACTGTATTATTTAAAAGGACGCAAACTTTTTTATATATTTTAACCAGACATTTGAAAATAAATATTTGAAATGTTACGTAGCTGAAACTTATATGCGTCAAAATAACAAAAATCTGTACATTTTGTAACACAAATTTTGATTTTCAGGCGGAAGAAGATGGTTTGAAGGGAAGCATTTCGAAGCAGTTTAAGTGCCCGGTAATAAATGTGCGTTATCCTTTAGTTGATATCGAATCCGGAACGGCGATTATTTATTTTGGCACTGTTAATGGGCACGTATCGGAAGATATGGAAAGTTTAGACAATAAATTTGGAATAATAGGTGAATACAAACGTGCAAATAGAAAATTGGGCGACGTTATACAAGTGTACAAGAACCAACAAGAGTATTCTTTGTTGGGATGTATCACTCGAACCACTGAAAAAGATCCTTTCGATTTCGGCAGTTTTCAAAAATGCATCATGCAAATTAAAAAACTGAATAAATCTTACTACCTTTACGTGGCTTTTCAAGCTTTCTTGGACAATCACGACGATTTGTTATTAACCAAAATTACGAATATGCTTAGATATTCGCTTATAAAAGTAGATGTTTATGTTTGCTGGGGAGGTAAAATGTCGAGTTTTATGCCCCAGGAACGAGGAGGAGGCTTTATTTGATATTCATAGTATTTTTATATTCTTTGTTTTTTATTTATGCGAAGTATGACTTTTAAAGATATTCTTAAATTTATGTGATTTTATACTGACAGTACTATTGTAAAGCTTATAAATAAACAAAATATATTGATATGAAAATTTTAGAAGCTAGTTGCTTATTTCTGTTTTTGTACTAAAGCTATGATTTACTCAAAGAAACGTTAACTCGGTTACCTTTTCAAGGTCATAATTCAGAACGTTTCACAAGTACCGATATAACGACTGAAATACTAAATGTTACTCATTTGGACTTTGGGTGTACGTCAAATACCCAATTAAGAAAACACAACATACCGAAACAACATGTGCTTATCGTAGTACTAAAGAAGAATGGAAAAGAATCTAACTTCATATTTCCAGACTTGTTTTTGTTTGGGCATCTAAAAAACAACAGTTAGCTTAATTTGGAAGACTTTCAAGAAGAAATACTCAATGTTATAGTACAAATTTACTCCAACGTAATAGACCCGATCAGTGGTGACGTCAAATTAAACCGCTAAAATCAAAATTCGGTACTTGGCAAAATTGTGGTCGAAAAAGTGAACCTTAAGTACATGGACTTAAGGGTGATAATAAAATAGGTCAATAAAAAGTGGTTGGTTTTCCAATATACACACATAAATAAGGGAAATCGTTTTCATATTCACTAATTCTGAACCTTTATCTTTCATCTAGTATCAATATTACATTTTCAAATAGCATATTTTTATTATAAATTAAAATTAACTTATATACTACAAATACATGCGCAAAAAACCAGCTGGCAGGAACAGTAATGTTAAAAATACGCACCGGGTTAACCTTATACTTTGTAATTGCTGTTTTCCTTTGTTGTTCCTGGCGTTACTCTTGTTTCTTTATTAGCTTATTTACTCGTTTACTTCATTAGTTTGTTCTTTATAATACGTGATTTATAGTTTAATTTAATAGTACTTCATAGTAATTAGGTTATGGTTAACCCGGTGCGTATTTCTAAAATTACTGTTCCCGCCAGCTGATTTCTGCGCATGTATTTGTAGTATAAAAATTAATTTTAATTTATAATAAAAATATGCTATTTGAAAATGTAATATTGATACTAGATGAAAGATAAAGGTTCAGAATTAGTGAATATGACAACGATTTCTCTTATTTATGCGTATATATTGGAAAACCAACCAACTTCTATTGATCTATTTGAATATAACCCTTAAGTCCTTGTACTTAAGGTTCACTTTTCGTCCACAATTTTGCAAAGTACCGAATTTTGAATTTAGCGGTTTGTACGTGACGTCACACTAATCGGGTCTATTACAGTACGCGGCGCGTAAGAAGACGAGCCCGCCTATGCGCAAACAACGAGTTTTTGATCTTTCTCAAGTTCCCGCGTTCGTTTACTGCAGCGGCGTCGCATAATGCAGAGTTTGTATATATTTTTTTATTTATTTACAGGATAACCCCACTTAAACAAAATACAAAAAGCGTACAACTGAAATTAAAAGTGTATACAATAAGAATTTTTACACAACTTAAATTAGAAAATGTTGAAAACGGTAATTAAAGATATATTAACTACAATTATATACAAAAAACGCAACCGAATAAATACTACAAAGTGATTATACAATTATATCCAATATTTAATTCATGTAATAAGCTACATCAGTATTTAGCAGTTCCTTTTTAAATTATATCTTAATTTTAATGGTATATTCAAAGCAATTCAAAGAACGTTGTATTTAAATACACAATTTATTATAATTGAAAGCCGTACTAGAACTGACAACCTTATACTATATTAAATTAATAAAATCAATATCTTACATATATATACAGGGTGCCCATAATCTATCTCATAACATGGGTAACTTTCTTAATATGCAAAATAGGTAATCGGTTAAATTAGGAAAGTTGGGCAGAATTACAAGCAAAATGTTAAACTTTTTTCAAATTTGACATATGTCTTCAACTTTTTGAAATTTTGTGAAAAAACTGAAAACAGTCGATTTTTTTAATGTTGTCCTGTTCCACTACTACTTACTTTAGAACTGAACTAAAAATGACATCTTATACATATTTTTACGTAGAATTCGATAAAATTACTCAAAATGTCATAACCCTCTTGATTTTCGAGATATAACACAAACTTACATTTTTTTAAATGGCAATCATAGTTGGCTGTGATCTTATTAAATAGCTTTTGTTTTTGCGATTTCATTGATATAAGGTTCGATATACTTTACTCTTACATTTTTTTGTAAATGCTAAAAGTAGTTTATTGATACAATTAAGCTGCAAAATAATACACAGGCAGGCTATGGAAACAAATGCTTCAAACAAAAACCTGTTGAAACAAAAGCCTGTGTCGTCAACTAAATAATTTGATTTACATAAGTAAGTTGTATTATTCACGGTGATTTATTTTAAAAACATAAAATTCTCAAAATAAACAATGTATTCAAATGAAGAGAGAAACGACATGCTTTTTTGTTATTATGCTAGCAACAGAAATAGTAATGAAGCCAGTGAAATGTATTTGCAAAGATATATGGAAAGAAGACAACCAGATGAAAGACTTTTTCCAAACTGGAAAATAATTTAAAACTATACGGATCATTTATGAAACCAAAAGCTAAGCAAAAGTTTAATCAAGAAGACGAAGAAAGAGTTTTGGCATATGTAAATTATAAACCAAAAACATCTACCCGTGAAATTGCAAGTGAGTGTGGTACTTCTACAGAAAAAGCTCGTTTAATTTTAAAACAAAATCGATTCAAGCCGTATAAATTTCATATCGGCAACGCCTTGTATCCAGCCGACTCAGAGAGAAGATTAAATTACGCTCGATGGTTTTTAAGAGAAACTGACAACGATCCATATTTCTCGCGCAGAATTTTATTTACTGACGAGGCAAAATTTACCAATAACGGTGTATTTAATAGAGATAATAACAACTATTGGTCTGAGAACAACCCTCATGTTACTGTTGAGAGACGAGATCAACATATTTTTCAATAAATGTGTGGTGTGGCATCCTCGGTAGCAGAATAATTGGTCCGTTCTTTTACAATTACCATTTAAATGGAAGGCGATATTTAGAATTTCTTCAAAATGACTTGGAAGACATGTTAGATGAACTGCCATTAAATGTGGTACAAAATCTTACTCATTTCCAACATGATGGTGCTCCTGCTCATAATTTTAGAGCTGTTTCTGAATATCTTTCCGAACGTTTTCCGAGCTGGATCGGTAATTCAGGTCCTATTAATTGGCCGGCAAGAACACCTGATATCACACCTCTCGATTTTTTCTTGTGGGGAACCGTTAAAGACAGGGTGTACAAAGAAATACCCAATAATATAGAAGAATTAAAAGATAGAATTAGGTTGATTATTAGAAGAATTCGTCCTCGCAGTTTGGAAAAAGTGCATAGAGAGATGGTTAGAAGATGTCAAATGTGCATATTGGTTAACGGGGGCCATTTCGAACATTTAATATGAACTTTTATGTCTTTTGTACATTATTGAAATAGAACATAATTACAAACCATTAATAGTGCCTACTTGTGGTATTATATTGTCAATATAAATTTTGTTTCAAGTTTAACTAACTTGTAAATCATTTTGTTCCTTAATGGTATCAACAACACAATTTTGGGCATTTAAATAGAAATACAAGAGTAAAGTATATCGAACCTTATATCAATGAAATCGCAAAAACAAAAGCTATTTAATAAGATCACAGCCAACTATGATTGCCATTTAAAAAAATGTAAGTTTGTGTTATATCTCGAAAATCAAGAGGGTTATGACATTTTGAGTAATTTTATCGAATTCTACGTAAAAATATGTATAAGATGTCATTTTTAGTTCAGTTCTAAAGTAAGTAGTAGTGGAACAGGACAACATTAAAAAAAATCGACTGTTTTCAGTTTTTTCACAAAATTTCAAAAAGTTGAAGACATATGTCAAATTTGAAAAAGTTTAACATTTTGCTTGTAATTCTGCCCAACTTTCCTAATTTAACCTATTACCTATTTTGCATATTAAGAAAGTTACCCATGTTATGAGATAGATTATGGGCACCCTGTATATATATATATATATATATATATATATATATAGTCTTGTATCATTATTGCGACATTTCGAAGTCCATCCTTATTGCGTCCACTCGAAATCGTGCTTCTAAATCTAAATAAATCGTGAATGTTGTTTGACAATACACATAGAAATATAGTGCCACCCTTTAAGTTACATGAAAATTAATTTTCAAGTATACACATTTTTGTCCGAATTGAGACTTTATGGAGTCTATACATTATGCAATATTATTGCGTCTGGCACTGTTGCCACATTTTCTGATGCTTATTTGGGAGCCGGGGGGGGGTCTTTATCTTGACTACGCTTTATGGGTTCTTCTAAAACATTTTTTACTTTCCTACAATTTTTCTTTCTCATCGAATCTAACCTTTTGTATTATACTTGTGGAAACATATAGACTACCAAAACTTTCTATAAGATTAAATAAAGTTTCTTATAAAGATGACGTTCTCTTGCCTTAAGAACGTGTTCGAGAATGTACTACTACTTTAGGTGCTAAGGTTTGCAGTTAAAGGACTCCAAGCTCATAAAGCCAATTTTGCTCCGAATAATTTGAATGATTAATGTGAAACTAAATCGTAATACCTAATACAAATTTTCCACGGTTAAAATGTAAGCAAAATCAAAATTCAACTGAAAAAACCTGTAGAAGTGTCATCATTAGCGCAAATTCCAATAAGAAGCAGATAATGTCAGATTTAGAATTCGAGCTTACTCCGCCTGAGGTTCTCGAGGCAGCAAAGCCTTCAGTCGAAAATGTACTGCCATCCAAGTCGAATGGGGCCCATGAGATGTCCCACCAAAGGTTTTTGAAATGGTGTGGAGAAAAAAAGTGATCGTGTACTCCGAAAATGTGTTGCTCGCCTATTTTTTGGAATTGACTAGAAGCATGAAAAGTTCTTCGTTATGGTGTCATTATTCCATGATAAAAGCAACGTTAAATTTCAAGAAAAACGTTGATGTCACGAAATATTTGATAAAGTGACACTTATATACCTTGTCAATGAGATACATTAGTTAACTAGATAACTTTTGTGAAGTTTGAAAAAAAAATCATTCTAGCCGCTTCCCTTCTTCAACTATTGAAAAATGACAATTTATGTCGCGTAGTTTGGTGTGCTTATTAAGCAAAATCGCTAGTTTTTGACCTTAAAATGACTGCTGGAGGTTTCAAATGTTTTTTTTTAATGGGATCGAGTGAATCTTGAAACTGTCGTTCATCTGTCAAAAAATAGTATTTTTGTTCTAATATTAACACCCCCTACTGCATTACAAAAGTTGCAAAGATTTAAAACATATAGAGTAGGTGACGGACTTTTGGTTACCATTTTTGTGCTTTTCAGGAAAGATAAGAAAAACTTACCAGATTTTTTTTCTATGGCTGTTTGTCAAAGCAGGTAACTTTATGAAATTTTTCCTTTACTTATTATTTATTTAATATTTGCATTTTTTAAATTTTTTGCAAAAGACTACATATTTACAACTTTATATATTTATTTCTTCTTTTCCATATCTCCTTCATCCAATCCAATCCTCTTCCGTTCTCATTTAAAACCTCTTCCGTTTTTCTTCCCTACTCTCTTAGTTCTACGCACTCTTCCAACAAATGTTTCACGTTTTCGAAGTCCTCTCTTCATACTTTAGCGCTCTTTTTCCTGCTTCTACTCTAATTTTTTCCCCTTTTGCTTCATCCATTACTATATATCCTGGTGTTTCTTTATACAGTTCCAATACCCATTGCCAGTACGCATCATTCCATTTATATATGTCTCTTTATTTACTAACAGTGTTCTGTACCCTATTTTCACTCGTTTTCCTTCTTGTTAATATTCATCTGCAGCTCCTTTTATTGTTGCCTGCACCTCCATTTGCTATGTACACATTCGTTCCCTGTAGTTTTCGTTTTCTTTCCATGATTTCCTTTTTGCCATCCCATCTTTTAAGTTTCACTAGTATTGCTTGTTTTTGTTTTTCCATCATGAACACCTCCTCTATATCCGGTTTTATCTGCAATTCTTTTTCTACCCATTGTTCTATTCTTCTATGTTTATTTCCGTACCTTCTTCTACTATCCTGCTTTCTTTTTCCTCCGTCTTTTTCTTTTCATCTTCTCCACCTAGAAGCTTGTCTTCGAGATTAGTTATTCTGTCTTCTAATATTTTTTTCTCCTTTTTCCATTGTACCTCTATCTCCATCCATTCTATCTTTGCTTTTCTAAACTCTTTTGTAGTTTCCTCTTGTTTTTTATTTAGCTCAGCTTTTAATTCTACTTTAAGTTCTTCTATCTTCTTCAATATTTGTTCCATTTTTGACATTTTTCCTTCTTTGTTTTGCTCTCCTGTTTTTCCGTCGATTGGTTTTCCTTTACTTTTATTCTTTTGTTACACAGTTAATTTTACTTCTGGGGCTAGGTTGATTTTTATTTCAAATCAAGCAATGTACCTATTTTTAAAAACGATTTATTAAACTTTCGAATACATAAAAAAACAAAAATGTAATTCTTTCACAGAAAATATATAAAAAGATATTTAAAAAACGTGGGGGGGGGGGGGGGGGGGGCGGGGGGGGCCCCCCCCCCCCCCCCCCCCCCCCCCCCCCCCCCCCCCCCCCCCCCCCCCCCCCCCCCCCCCCCCCCCCCCCCCCCCCCCCCCCCCCCCCCCCCCCCCAATTATATTAATAATACATAAAAAAAAAAATGTAATTCTTTCACTGGAAATATAGGATATAAAAACATGTAATTATAATTAATAATGTTTTAAACTGAGTTTTCTTGTAATTCTTTTATTTTTTTCTTTAAATATTGATTTTGCACAAATACTTTTATTTTAGGCCAATCCTTATTATTCATCAGTTCAGGATGTATCTTTTTTAATTTCTCACATTCTCCTCGTTTTGGTGGGTAGCTCTTGTTAATATGGTCTTTGAAAAATGAAACCGTGACGTCTTTTTGTTCTTTTGTCCAAGGAACTAAAGTACGATGATTCTGTTTTTTGTGTTGTAGAGTATCTACAGCTGGTATAGTTGTAGTACTCGTAGAAATTGGATCAGGATCAGGTAGAACATCTTCAATGATACTATCGTTATCACTTTCATCAGGTCTGAATTCCAGTAAATTTTGCTCCATATTAATATCAACTTCATCCAAAGACTTTCCTTTGCATTCATTATCACCGCCCTTTTCCATTATCAGTAAGAGTTTGGAGATCTTTGTCGTTTGGTATACGTCGTCAGGGAGCCTATATGAATTTCTATGAACGCCTGGAGTGTGGCCCATAAACGTTGCTAACTGTTCTATTTCGTTTTCTGATAAATTGAATAATTGTGAAAGAGTTGCTAGATGTTTTCTCAATCGGGTTGATGTAATTGCAGTCGGTTCTTTGGCGCCACAACGAATTGCGTGCTTATTTAAAATTTTGTACCCTATTAAATGAGTCAATGATTTTGATTTTGCAAAAAAGTAAGTGTTTTCTTTGGGAACAAAATGATCTCTCATTCTTAACAGAGTGTTTATGTGTTCTTGAACGTCACAGCTAAACAAAATAGGCACGCCCCTTCCTCTCTTTCCTCTTATGACTATTCTCTTTAGTGATTTCAAAAGAATTTGTTCTGTGGGGGAAACTACTTTATTAAATTCTTCATAGTCATGCAGTTTTGAATTTTCGTACACATGTAATGGCATTCTTTGCAATTCTCCCGATCGTTTTCTATTCAACAGCATTACTCTACAATACACCGACTCTATTAAATTGTTATAAGCTTCAATGCTTTTGTTTTCATTTAGTTCCTTTATAGCATCGTCCGCTAATGTTATTAAGTACGTTCTTAATAATTTTAAGTCGGCCGCTAGAGGAATAATAGTTACTTTATTCCATTTATTAAGATTTAGATTGCTTGCGGCTTGCGAAGATATCTCAAACCTCCAGTTTTTTTCAAAGAGATGAATTAAAATTTTAATGTTTGCTTCTACTTCTCCTGAAGAAACAGATGAATAAGGAGCAGTCTTTTTGTACGCGTAAGTAATTGCTATATCACAACACTGTTTCAGAGATGTCACAATATTCATAGCAAAGGTAGGCGAAAGATATATATCTTTTTCAGCATCATACTTAGCGATGCATTTTACTGCTTGCACAAAACAGTCAAAATATCTTGGTTCTAATGCCGAGAACAGATGAGTAATACCTGGATCAAGTTTTCTCATTTCTATAAGGATTTTTGACAGTTCTCTCATTTTTCGAGAGGTGACTGGTACAAAATGTTTTTCTCTATGAGTATTTATATACCTTGCACCAAAAGCGCATATTAAGGTGTCATTTTTTGCTTCCAAAGATACTTTATCAGCTCTCATGTGAGGAAAGACTTCTTCTACTAAACGTTTGTCTGTTGTTTTTTTTATAACCAGTTTTGACTGACCTGCTAACTGACTCTTGCCAATTTTATAGTTATCTCCAAAGCATTTTTTCCTGTGTCGATATAAAAGTTTGCTGGAAAAAAATCCTAAACAATTATCACAAGGCAAAAGAGACCTTCCTGGAATATGAAGTCGACGTACTGCTTTAAATTGTCCCTTTCCGCTAGCCAAAAAATTTCCTTTTCTTCGCAGTTTGTCCAAAAGGATTCGTCTTTCTTTGCTATTGTTGGGTTTGGATAATATTTCGGCAACGCCGATTTCCAGTGAATGGTTTCTCTTTACATGACGAGCAAAGTTTTGTACTTCACATTCACAGTAATAACAATGGTCTGGTTTTCTTTTGTATGGTGTTTTTAAATTACAGGGGTTGTTATGAAGAGCTTGCACTGCAGTATTTGTGTTATGTTTATGTTGCACTAAATTTTGAGTTGTTGATTGATGACTTGCTGTCTTCTCTTGTTTTTTTCGGTTGCGAGTTACACGAGGAGATGTACTAGATATGTCGAGGTTTTCCTAAAAAATCGTATGTTAGATGGTATTAATTTCGTAAGTACTCTTTAAATTTTTGGCCGCATTATCCCAATATTTGATATTGATTTTTGTATTATAATTATTATTACGTGTTAATAAACAGAAAATCATCCTGTATGAAAATAATTCACTCCAAAAACAAGAAATGAAAAAGTAAACAAAGTTAATTTAACAGTATTAATTTAGTTTTGCAACTAACCTCTTCATCGCTAGGACGGTATTCGCTACTTCCTGAGTTATAAAATGGATCCTCTGGTGATGAGGTACTTAGCTCGTATTCATTTTCATTTGTTTTTATTGATTCCAGACTTGCTTTGTTCTGAAGATAGGTAAAAATGTAAACATTTAATAAAAATTAAAAGATATATGTCTTACTTCAGTATAATCTATACTTTTAGAACGAATATTGGTAACATCGCGTAATAAGATGGGTGGATTAATGACAGTAACATCATGTATAATAATCTTTTTGGATTTGTCTTGAAAAGTTATTGAAGTATTAGTAGGATTTTCAGACTAAAAAGAAAATGAACCTAAATTTTTAGAGGTAGGTAATGAAGAAAATTATTACAAAAGATGAAAGTCTAATAGATAATACTTCATTAGAAGAAGTGTTTAACCTTTGTAATTAAGTATATAAGTTGTTCTTACCCCGTAAGGGCCTATTTGTTTCTCTTCTTCAAAGTTGTCGTTTGTTACATTTTGATCTTTCACTTTTGTGACTTCTGTACAATTATTTTCTTGCATATCAATTAGTACACTATTTTCCAAATCTGTCCACAATACTTCTACGTTAGTACTGGTAGGCTAATAACCATGAAATAAATTTAAAAAAAATTTAAAACGTTTGAGTTAGTAAATTTTGATCCATTGAACTTTGTAATGTTTAGTCTACATTTGCATGGATCAAAGGCGATAAGGTACATATTAGTTAAAGTGTTTTTCCATATCTTCTGACGTTAAAATTAGATTTCATGTGGTTTTTTAAATTCATTTCATTTCAAAGAAATATTCAGAATGCTTCGACCGTTATTCATTGCTTTTGATAATGTTGACCACCCTACTGGACAAAACGTCAAGAAGAAATTCTATTAAAACGACTTATTACCACGAATGCCCGGATGTGAAAGCCTTCATAGTCTGCTAAATTAAAATGAACTAAAAGCTGTAAAATCTAGACTGGAATAAATTAATAGAATTCTATTTAAAAAAAAAAAAAACAATACGAATTTTTACTTTAAAGTAGGATAAGTAAAACCAAAAACTAAAAATCTATAACTCATTCAAAACTATGAGAATATATAAGAGAAAGAGAATGATCCCACAGCTTTTGAGCATCCAGTATAATTAAAATCATCAACTTAATGTCTAACCAATACTAATTAAATTCTAGCAAGTTATCTTAAGAACGTAAACTACAAAAATTAATTCTTGACAAATCTGTTACTTGTTATTTATCTAATGCAATTGCCATTCCATTTGTTAATAACTAATTTTTGAACAATTACATTCTTAATATGGCTTGCTAGAATTTTCAAGCCAAAACTAGTAAATTTTTAGTATGTATTGGTTACCCTTTAAGTTGATTACTTAGTTATATTAAACGCAACCAATACCTACATAATAATTGGATCCAACATTAAATAAGATCATTTAGGTAAATAATAATATTAAAATTGTAATTTATTTCAATTAAAGTATACAAACACAACTTACAGTAAATTGAGAGGGCATCAGCAGAATTTCAGTTGAGTTTTGATTCGCTGTTTCTTCCACTTGTATTGTGGAAGTATAGATATCACTAGGACCAGGTGGAAGATCTCTATTGCAAAACCAATTAGAGTCTTTCTTTTTCGACCAGAAATCTGAGAAACGATTTAATTTTCCGTGTTATATTTAAATTGTTAAATTATTAAAAATTTAAAGAAATGTATATATCTTGATTACTTACCAGATTTATTATCTGTCCATTTGCACATTTGAAGAAGTTTAGAAGTACGTTTAGACATTTTTATAAAGGGACGCAATAACATTCAAAATTTCAATAGTAACATTCGGAACTCGGGATGCTCCAAACACCTGACAAGACATTTCTATTTTTAGACACAACGTTGCCATGTCGGTCGCAATTAAGTTAGAAAAGTAAAGAAAATGTATACACACAACATGTATATGTTTCGCGCCCCTTCGCGGAATTATGCTAAACTAATAATATACAACTTCTGAAAGAGTGCCAACATTGTTGCGTCCCTTACAGATTTGATAATATGTTAATATCTCAGTAATCTCTAAAGGTGGCGTAAAAATTTTAATATGGCGAAATCGGCATTCGCGGGAGTTTTAAAATTGATATTAATTTTTTCAAACAAACGTGGGAAAATGTTAGTAATAAAGGCTTGACCTTATTGCGTCCGTTATACGGTCGCAATAAAGTCACGGTCGCGACAATGTGCGTAAGTTGATAATGTGTGGAAGCAATAATGATAGAAAGATGTATATATATATATATATATATATATATATATATATTTGAACGATAAGGTTTTCGACATCTAGTGTCGACTCGTGAAAACGTTCACGTACGAAATGTTAGCAACTTTGCTTTTACATACCTGTTGGCAAAGTTGCTAATATATATATATATATATATATATATATATATATATATATATATATATATATATATATACAAAAAATTTACACTTATTAATAAAATAATGGTCTAAAATATTTCACTAGCACTATCTTCATCCATATTTATAATTAATTGCTCAGTTTCTATATCCAAAGCTTGTTCACTTTCAAGATATTTGTCTTCTATAGCAATTACTTTATTACATCGACTTTTCCAATCTTCTGTTGTTGTCGTTTCAAATGCTGTGTTGGCCAATTCTATGACATCATTTAATTTAAATGTGGTATTTTTTGTGCTACTTCGTTTTTTATTCTTGCCCAAATTAATTCTATGGGATTTAGATCCGGATGATACGGCGGAAGTCGTAACACAATGTGCCTATGATTGTTCATTAATTTGTCGAATTTATAGGTCTTATACCGATTTCTACTTTCTAGTATTATTTTGTAAAGTTGTGGTTTATATAAGCCTGAAGGTACTTGAATTCCTTTTTTATGTAACCAATCTAACATTTCGCTTTTTCTACTGTTTGACGTAGGTGCAGGACCCAGTAGAACATTGTTGTACGGCGCGTTATCAATAACAATGACGGAGTTGTTTGACAAATTTGGCAGAAGACGTTGTTTAGTCCACTTTTCGTAATTGGTGTAATTCATGTCGTCGTGGTAATCTCCACTTTTTGTGCCAGATTTAAATGTTAATAAACGTGAGGTATGAAACCCATATCCGCCCCCTGCGTGAACCATAATTAATCGCTGGCCTTTTGAAATAATCCTTCGTTACTCTTGTCATTCCAGCATCGTGATTGGGTATGTCGTCCACTGTGAATATAGCTTTCATCCAAAAAGACGATCGGTCTGTTTTCTTGACAATATTGTTTAATGTTTTGAAGGTACACTATCCTTTTTTCCCGAATATCACTTTTTTTCATTAAAATTCTTCTGTGAACCACTCCAACCCAAATCTTCTATTAATTTATTCCGTAAGGATTTTACGAACGCACGACCGTCTTCCGTTTTATGGAAGTTGTAAATGATTCATCTTATTATATTCAGATCGTATTGAGCAACATCTGTTACCGGATGACTTTTTTTTGCGCTTCTTCTCGGGAGATTTAAATATAATTGTACTATTACTTTTTTCGGATGATTCTTTTGCTTCTTTTACGATCCGTTCTATTGTTGTGACTGACACCTTTGTTGCATTTGCAGTTTTCTCCTTGATGCTCCGTAGGTTATGTTAATATAGTATGTTTTTTTTAGTTGTCTTTCAAAAAAATTTTCTAATGGGTTCCTAATGCTTAGATTAAATTCACTTGCATGAGTGATATTAAAAATACATTAAAAATTATCTATTAGACAAATGGGCGAAATTCCTACATACATAGAGAGACTTATTATGCAAACATGATAAACAAAACTGTTACTAATAGAAATATTGTAATTATTCATAATACACATTCTTACAATATAATAAAATTAAACATATAAGTGAGATACGCCACTGCTTGGTATTTTTATTATAATCGGCACCCACCGTTGTTCTTCGGGATGCGCCGGCTTCTCGT
Source organism: Abscondita cerata (assembly GCA_030710515.1). Classification (NCBI taxonomy): domain Eukaryota; kingdom Metazoa; phylum Arthropoda; class Insecta; order Coleoptera; family Lampyridae; genus Abscondita; species Abscondita cerata. The sequence continues at coordinate 117,233 of JALBCR010002717.1, forward strand.
CTTCTTACGCGCCGCGTACTGTAATATACTTTTAATAAGTTGTCCTTTGTAAGACAAGGATAATTAAAAGAGATGGTTTGTTCTACCAATCTAGGGATTTTAAGAAGTAACTGTTGGTTAGATCAACACAGTGTAAGAAACAACAATTCATAAAAATCACTAAAAATGTAGAATCCTCTATTTAGTTTTTTGTTTCTTATGGGTGTCTTACTGATCTAACCAACAGTTACTTAAAATCCCTAGATTGGTAGAACAAACCATCTCTTTTTAATTATCCTTGTCTTACAAAGGACAACGCTATTCTACAATGTATACAATTCTCACGAAGTACCTGTTTTAAGTTCAAAGTTTTCTAAACAATTTAGGATATCGATCGATTCCTGTTTCAATTTCCATCGACAACTTGTTATGTTAACACAGAATCTGTTATGTTTAGTATTTATCACTGTAATAATTTTCTGTCGCTGACTAAATGCACCACGATGTGTATCAGCACTATAAAAATGTAGCGTTAACATGTTCAATCTACGAATATAAATCATGAAGCGTACACTCATGAAATTTAAAACTTGGACACCACAATTTCTGTAAACAAAAGTTTGCACATTGTGAAGCGGGCTTAGGGGTATCATTTACAATTCTAACAGCAGGTAGTCTCAGCAGGGGTTATCTTATAGAAGGACTGTAGAATGAATCATTACACTAAGCACGTTTTAGAAAATAGGTAATTTACGTTGCTTACTTAATTTTTTTCTTTAAAGAATATATTTGAAGGTATCGCTAATTAAACACCATAGCTCGATTAATTATCGAATCAAAATTTTGTTTAGGAAATGTTTACAAAATAAAATTAGAAATAATTTTGATTTAAAAAACGTCTACAAGCAATAACTTTTAAATTAAATCAAAAAACTAAACATGGTTATTTGGGTTGACTGATTATTACTTATTTTTAAATAAATCTAACCTACTAATTATTGTAAGTTATTAAAAAAATCATTAAACTCTCTATTCATAATATTTAGTCCTTACAAAATGTATATTTTATGACGTTTCATTTTTTCTGTAGTTAATATAAAAAGTGAAAATAAAAACTAAGGCAATTCTTATTGTCAACGTATATATTTAGTTTTTTGACAAGAATTTATTACATAATTATAATTAAGATACCAAGTTATAGTTTAAAATTAAATGAAAACTTTTTTTTAAATAAAGGTATTACTATATAAATAAATATAAGAAATCAATAATGGGTGTGACCTCCATTATTATTGATACATTCTTGGAGGCGTCTGCTCATTGACGCTATCAAGGTATCAATATAATTAATATTAATCGTTTCAATGGCTGCAATTAGTGCATTACGATTTACTGGTATAAAATTTGGCCCTTGTTGTCTTCGGATAACAGCAAGTATTCGAGCCCAAACATTTTCGATAATGTTAAAATCTGGGCTTTTTGCTGGCCAGGGTAACAGCTCCAAGTTATTTTCTCGTATCCAATTGCGCACAACCCGCGAAGTATGAATAGGGGCGTTGTCCTTTAACAACAAAAATACATTATGAAAATGTTAATTCAACAGATCCCGAACTATTTTTTGGAGAAAGTATAGTGAAATAAGAATACTTACTTGTTGGAAAATATAATCTTCGTCTGGATAAAACACTTCGACTGAAGGTTTCATAATAGTTTCCAAAATATCTAAATACGCAGCAGAATCAAGACGTCCATCGATAGCCCAACAAACTCCTGGACCCCGCGCGCTAACCCAACCCCACACATTCACAGAAAAATAACCACTTCGTTTTTTAGGACATATGTGATTATTTTCGTAACGAGTTCCTTCCATTCTAAAAACTTTTAGTGGTCCATCGTTGCGGCTATTGAACGTTTTTCGTCGCTAAAAATCACTCGATTCCAAAATTCCAAAGGTTCGTTCACATATCGCCTTGCAAATTCCAGACGACGTCTCATATTTTCGTCACTGAGAACTTCTTTCGCAGCAGCATTATACTTCTTTATTCCCATCTCCTTTAATCTTTTTGTGCAGTTATACGGCATCCGGGAAAATGTGTATCTGCTATAGCCCTGAGTATGTAGCAAATGGTTGTTCTGTTACGTAATGAAACAACTCGAGATCTTGAGCACGTGTAGATACTTTAGGTCTACCACTTCCGATGGCTCTTTCCAAAGTGTGTTCAAGATTCCATTTTACTCGGTAATGCCCTACGGTGCTTTTTGGTATATCTAACATACGTGAAATTTCACGCACGCTACAGCCCGCCGCTAATTCCGAAACAATCCGCGCTTTCAAATCAGCACCGAGATGAGGTGGCATTTTCACAACACTTGAAATTTTAAACTAAAATGGAATTTACATTTCTTACTTTATTTATTGGTTCACACTACCCCTTCTCAAACAGTAGGTAATTGTTTATTTATTACATACTTCTAATGACCAATGTAACAACCCTTAGAGCAATATGACTCAAAGGAAGTAAATTAAACAAGCAAGGATATTCTATTGTTATTGAAACTTATTCATAAAGTAAAAGCCATTTCCTTATAATGCTAATGGACAGGATTTTCTTTTAAGTATTAAAATTACAATAGAGGACTTATAAACTTTCGAAAATATCTAATTATAAATATTTACACTGCAATTGCGCCTTTTCCTTAATAATTTCTTAGCAATAACATACACGTTCTTGGTTTTTAAGTTGTCATAAATTTGATATGATATAAATTTGTGTTTCTAATATTACATCACAAACTAATCTTTATTCGCCAAAAATTGTTGCTTAAGTTGTAAAGCTTCGTACACACCTGAACAACAAACCGAGCAACAAACATAACAACGAACCGAAAGTCAAACAGAACGACAAACGATCTTTTATGATTTCCACAATCCGAACAACAAACGGAACGTTTGTGCTGTTCCCATAATTATTTTCAGTAGTTTTCAGTTCATATATATTTATTATTGAGAAGAGAAAATTGCAGAAAACAAGAAGATAGTGCCAACCAAATTTTTACGCACAAAGAAGAGTAAAAAATTATAATTTACTTCGCTTTTTTTTTATGTTGGAAATTTCCTGCCCAAATGATGCTAATAGGGACATCATTTTTTTCTTGCATTCTTCAACACTGATTAATTTAAAACATTTTTCTTCTGTCAATTCCATAATATTACCTATAACACAACAAACCCACAAAAGGGAGGACAAAAATAAATAATTTAATTCTCCCGCATAAGTTTGTTCGCCGTTTTGTTTAAATTCGTCCAAACCTGCAAACGCATTCGCGCGCATTTTCTTTGATGTCGGAGAAAAACCGACAAATTGCGGGAACGCCGCGAACCGTTCGTGGAACAATCAGGACTTGCGAATCTGTTCTAAAATTCGTACGTAGCACCGTCCAAATTAATGTTCCGATTGCCGTTCGGTTCGTTGTTCTGTTTGTTCCTCGGTTTGTTGTTCAGGTGTGTACGAAGCTTTACAATAAGCATATTAATATGAACTATATCTTATGAAAGGAGAGTTATGTAACTATAATTAACGACTTAACGTTACGTTAGTAGATTCCATTTACTATTTACACATATTTTCTTGGAACATTCGATAATTAACTATCGGGATATGATGACCCTATACTTCGCAGGTTGTGCGCAACTGGATACAAGCAAATAACTTGGAGCTGTTACTCTGGCCAGCAAAAGCCCAGATTTTAACATTATCGAAAATGTTTGGGCTCGAATACTTGCTGTTATCCGAAGACAACAAGGGCCAAATTTTATACCAGTAAACCGTAATGCACTAATTGCAGCCATTGATACCGCATGGGAAACGATTAATATTAATTATATTGATACCTTGATAGCGTCAATGAGCAGACGCCTCCAAGAATGTATCAATAATAATGGAGGTCACACCCATTATTGATTTCTTATATTTATTAGTATATAGTAATACCTTTATTTAAAAAAATGTTTTCATTTAATTTTAAACTATAACTTGGTATCTTAATTATAATTATGTAATAAATTCTTGTCAAAAACTAAATATATACGTTGACAATAAGAATTGCCTTAGTTTTTATTTTCACTTTTTATATTAACTACAGAAAAAAATGAAACGTCATAAAATATACATTTTGTAAGGACTAAATATTATGAATAGAGAGTTTAATGATTTATTTTTAATAACTTACAATAATTAGTAACTCAAATAACCATGTTTAGTTTTTTGATTTAATTTAAAAGTTATTGCTTGTAGACGTTTTTAAATCAAAATTATTTCTAATTTTATTTTGTAAACATTTCCTAAACAAAATTTTGATTCGATAATTAATCGAGCTATGGTGTTTAATTAGCGATACCTTCAAATATATTCTTTAAAGAAAAAATTAAGTAAGCAACGTAAATTACCTATTTTCTAAAACGTGCTTAGTGTAATGATTCATTCTACAGTCCTTCTATAAGATAACCCCTGCTGAGACTAACTGCTGTTAGAATTGTAAATGATCCCTTAAGCTCGCTTTACAATGTGCAAACTTTTGTTTACAAAAATTGTGGTGTCCAAGTTTTAAATTTCTAGAGTGTACGTTAACTAGTTCCAAGATCTGGTGGCGGTTGCCTTCATTTAGATGCGCGGCGGGTTTTTAAACCAGCATACTTTTCGAATACGTAGAACCAAAAATATATCATCTCCCCCGGAATGTAGAACGTCCCATAGACACGAGCAGTAGATTCTCTATGCGTGTTAGTGTTTGCTTCAGTCACCGATAGTTGGCGTTATGCGTTGGCTTTCCGGTTTCGTCATTGATTGAATATCGCGATTATAATGTCGTGATGTCGATTCAGAATCGATTATATTTCATCAAAGATGGTTGCGCGCTGTAATACCAGAAATAATATTACCACACGACAGAACAACGCAATAATTTAAAAATAGTTTATAATATTTCATTTGTATAAACATTACTAGGATATTCTATTCAGTTTGTTTGAGTTAATCTTTAATTTTAAATTGAGTGTTAGGTGTGAAAATAACAGGAAACTAAAATATTATAATAATGTAACACGTATCGCCACCTATCGGCAACTACGGGAAGTTCATGCGCAAATATACTTGAACTATTTTTTTATACCACTAAATGGGAAGGAATTCTATTCAAATGAATTTAAATTTAATTCTGAAATTATTTACTAGTACCTAACATATTGCAACAAATGTGGTGAATAAAATAGTTAATTGTTGCTCGTATTACAAATTACATAAGAATTATTTATTAACTGTCATATGGTTGAAACTATGCCTCCTTTACCATGTATACATTCTATTTTATTCAAAAATATTTTAGAAAGCTTTTGGTTGTGAATATTTAGCTTTATTGTCAGTGTAATGCAATTTAATAATAATAAAAATTTAATTGCCCAATAGGATATTCCTAATTACGAGACAAAAAAAAATACAATCAAATTAAAACAAAAAAAAAATTGGTACATATGAAATCATATACCGTGTGTCTCTGGCAAGACGCAACATAGGAATTTAACTGTAGCAAAAAATTGAATTGATCCACTAAGGCTATGAAATTTTCGTATTGACGTATACGTTACAATGAATTATTGTAATATTCTCTAATTTAATTTTTGAAAATGAGTGTGTATACAATCCCTGAGAAAGTTCAAATGGTTAAGGGGATATACAGAGGTGAAAGCTATAGAAACACTTCTGCTTTGTTTGCTCTACTTTTCCCGGATCAACAGAGAAACGACAGTGTACACAAGCGTCCGAAGCAGGTTCAATAAAACCAGAACATGGACAATGATGAAGAAATCAATGTACTCGGTGCTGTGCAACTTAACCCTAATATTAGTATTCGATAACTAAGTATCAACTGTGGTGTAAATAGGTGTCGAGTTCATACAATTTTAAAAAGGATAAACCGATGCTTTTGCTTCACCGATGAATGTTCGTTAACTCTCAATGTACAGCGTGTTTACAAATGAATATCGGGGTTTTAACGCGTTATAATATTGATTACATTATACTTACAGTTATAGATCGACTAGTGAACAGAAAGCGTTTTGTGTTTTACAGTTTGCAAAGACTGAATCTGCAGTTACTATGCAACGTGCGTTCTGCATTAGGTTCGGTCGTGATCCTCCAAGTGACAATAACATCCTTAGATGGTATCATCAGTTTGAAGATACAGGCTGCCTTTGTAAAACCCCGATATTCACACGCTGTAATTTGCGGTATCAGCATGATGGGTGTCCAGCACATAATGCGAATCAAGTAAAACAACTTTTAAATGAAGCACTTCCTAGAACCTGGATTGGAAAAGGTGAGGAAGTTACTTGGCCACCAAGATCACCAGGCTTGTCCCCCAACGACTTCTTTTTATGGCCTTACATATCTTCAAAGGTTTATAGCGACAGAACCCACAACACAATTGAGTCTTTAAAAGATAAAATTGTGGAAGTTTGCTTCAATATAAACCAGCAAATATGATTGCAAATGTGCAACTAAACTTCTATTTGGGCACTGTTTAACAGTAAATTGACAGCATTTTAAGCCAAGCACTTCGCATGTAATACCTATTAGCTTTTACTTCTGTATATCCACAAACAAATCGGTTCTTTTCAGGACCACTAACACATTTATAGAAAAGAATGTTTAATACGATGATGTAATTAAAACTTAAAACGACAATCACTTGTAATAAAAACCGTATTTAAAATTACAACATTTCTTACAATTGTTCTTGGATGGTTTTAAAATAATAATCTTATTATCTTGTTTGTCGACTCCTGGATTCTAGTAAAACCTGAAATAGAAAGTCAAAAGAAAAATAGCAAATTAAATAATTTAAACCTTAATTGGGCATTAATTAATCTCAAGCGAGTTTCATTGTTTACGATCAAAAAGCTAAAAATGTATAACACCTCTAATTCTGGGTTATTCTTTACTTCGCTGATTCCGAATAAAGTCCTTAGAACACCAACTTCTGTTTATCGGTAGAGACCTGTAGTAGAGACAAACTACTCGATCCATACTAATCGAAATATCTATCTTATCTATAATAACAACTGTATTGACTTAAAATAAACTTAGCTTTAGAATACCTGCATATTCTTCCAAGTTTTATGTGTAATAGTTTACACACAGGTCTACAATACAAGAAAACAAACGACTCATTTAACCTCAAATTCAATACGAACAGGTTTTATGCCAAAGTATTTCATTATGCTATATTAAAATATGAAAGCAACTGAACATTGTTTAGAATTTTCGTAAAATCACAAAATACTAAATACTTATTTTTTTCAAACTGAAACAATAATATTTACATTTGAAGAAAGATTAGACATTCTATACAATAATTCCATCCCTCTTTTAATGTGTAATTCAAGCAATGGAAACGTAGCCGAAAACAGTAATAAGGTGGTCGAATTATTTGCTGAGTATTTTGCATCTGCATACACTAAACCTAGTGTACTAAATTATTTAGACTCTTCCGAAAGATTTTTTGATCATGAATCAAATGCGGAAAGTGTTAGACTAAGTATTTCGATTGAAGAAGTTTACAAAGAATTAAGTTGTTTGGATAATAGCACAACTTCAGAACCTGATGGAATTCCTAGTTTGTTTTTGAAAAATGCGTATCGTCCTTAACTATTCCAATTCATCGTCTATTTATGTTTTCCTTAAACAATGGTGTATTACCGAAAATATGGAAATTATCATTTGTTACACCGATCCATAAATCTGGCAAATCAGATGATGTATGTAACTACAGAGCAGTATCGAAACAGTCTATACTTCCGAAAATATTGGATAATTTTGTAGCAAGACAACTGACGTGGTCAGTATAAAGATTAATATCTCCATGTCAACATGGATTCATGAAAAATAGATCAACTATATCGAACTTAATGGTTTTCCAGCAATTTATAATGAAAGGTTTTGAAAAAAAAAGTCAAACCGATGTGATCTATACTGATTTTTGCAAAGCTTTCGATAAAGTTAATCATGTAATACTGCTAAAAAAATTAGAGAAACTAGGCTTCAATAAATCGATTTTATCATGGTTACAGGCGTTTTTGTGCAATAGATTTCAAAAAGTTAAAATTAAAAACTATACATCTGAAGTATTTCCAGTATATTCCGGAGTACCTCAAGGTTCTCATTGTGGTCCGATATTATTTTTATTATTTATAAATGATATAAAAAATTACATCAAACACTCAAATTATCTGTTGATTATTGTTTGCTGATGATTTAAAAATTTTTAATTGTATTAGATCTAAAGATGACTGCGACAAAATGCAAAAGGATTTACATGGTTTAAACTTGTGGTGTAATCAAAATTTATTATTTCTTAATCATGATAAATGTAATGTAATGACATTTACTAGATCAAAAAAGAGTTAAATACATTTATAAAATTGACGACAAAAGAGTTTCTAAACTAGAAATAAAAAAGATTTAGATGTACTTTTTGATAGTCAACTATTGTTTAAAAATCATATAACCAAAATGTGCAAAAAGCAATGCAAAAATGGGGAATGATTAAAACTATTAGCAATGATCTCACTATCAACTCTATTGTGACATTATATTACTCTCTGGTACGAACTCAATTGGAATATGCAACTATTGTTTGGTGTCCACATATTAAACCTGGAAAATATGATTGAAGATATTCGGAAAAAAGTTCTACGTTACCTAGATTTTAAACTAAGAAGAAGCAACATCACAAATATAAATAATCCAATTTTATCATCTTTACAAATTCAATCCTTATCCAATAGGCGTCAAATTGTAGATTTATGTTATCTCCATAAGATTGTTAATGGCGAAGTGGATTGCAGTGTGCTAGTTGAAGAATTAAATTTTATATCTTATGGTAATTTAAGATCAAGATCTAAAGATATTTTTAAAGTACCTCAACATTCTTCCAATTTTGCGTATAACAATAGTATATCAAGACTTATGAGACTGGGCAACAAATTTAATATTTTTATGTGGTTTCATTTATTTGGATCACCATACAAAAATTTTAAACATAAGTTAAATTCATTTACTGTATTTCCACAATTATATTATATCTTTAATTATATTTTTGTTTAAACATATCAAATCAATAGAATTTGATTTTGTATTTAAAAAGGTTTATTCCGTTAAATAAAGTATTATTATTATTATTATACTTGCTCTCTTTCTAACTTCAACAAAATGCCGTAACGTATAGGGTATACAACAATCGAACATTTTCATAGCAATAGTAGATCAAATGAAATTTTTTCTATATAGTAAAAATCCTATGTTGCGTCTTGCCAGAGACACACGATATATTAAAATCTGTCAAGGTGGCGCCGCCCTGGTGTGCGTCCGTCCATCCGTCCGCACAACCGTTTCTCAAATAGTTTGTTTCGTTTCATTACTGTAACAATTGATTATAAAGTTACGTTAAGATATGCAACCGTCTGGAAGTAAAATGCGCTCGAAAATTCGCCGTGCAGTGGGTTGCAAGTACCATGCAAATCCATATTGTGTTTTCGGGTTCGTTCGTGCTTTACTCATACCACCGCATACGTCATCACCGCACGTGTTCAACTGGATTGATAGTTTCGGTTACATTTTTATCAAAATTCTTATAATAGTATATTAAAGAACTAGTTTTAGAAGACCCATTTTATAAGACGAGTACGAGTCGCTAAAATGCCTTCTGAAACGAATTCTTAATACTATTTTTTTCTATTTTGGGCTTTTCAGATTGTTTTTAAAATAAAATTTTACGAGTTTTTAAATTTAGGGAATTTTGAAATGTAATTGCTAGGGTGGCAATATTTTCATTAAACTTTGGTTTAAACGCTAGTTTAAGTTTAATTAGTACATATCATACGTTTCATTAAAAAAAATGGGTGGAAATAAAAATAAGTAGGGGAGACCGTACAATTTGGCCCACTGTGTAAATTGAACCAATTCAATATTTTTATAATTAGCATTACTAGCGACCTCTCGTATTTTTTTCCTAAACTATTGCTTTGACTTTAAGTCGCAAACATAGTTTGGAATTGATCTGTACGAAATTAATTATTTTGTGAAAACCGCCAATTGCATGTAACAAGTTGAGCTCTTGTTCGAAGTTGTAAATCAAAGACAGGTAAGCAATTACTAAAAAGTTATTATGTTATGATTCTACATGTATTCAAGCATATAAAAATTATGATTGGTAAAGATTGTACGACATACAATTCTTTAGAAAAATTATTCCATAAAATGCATGTATGTTTGTAATTTGGCCCATTCCCACTCGTGTAATTTGGTCCGGACCAAATTACACTCGGGTAGAGAGTATCTAATATAAAGAAGTATTTTTATAGAAATGCCTTCAAGGGAAGCCAGAAAAGCAAAGGGAAAATATGGAAGGTGGTCTGATGACATCATGGACGCGGTTTTGAAAGCTGTAAGAGAAAAAACATTGGGCTGCCAGACGAGTTTCAATCCCAGCCACAACTTTGAAGAGAAAATTTTCTGGGAAGAATAAACATTCAAAGGGAACCAAATATATTGCAGGAAGACCAACTGATTTACCACCACAAATAGAAAATGAACTCGTTGAGCACGTTCTAAAACTAGAGAACATGTTTTATGGTGTAACACGCACCAGTTTAATGAAATTAGCTTATGAAGTTGCTGAACGGAATAATCTAAGAACAAGGTTTAATAATACAAAAAAATTGCAAGGAAAGAATAGTACACTTCATTCATGGCCCGCCATCCAACTTTAAGACTACGCACTCCAGAGGCCACATCTTTACCGCGGGCTGCTGGATTTAATGCAATGGTAGTTAATAAATTTTTTGATACATATGAAACAGTTCTTGTTGAAAATAGGTTGACACCTGATCGAATATTCAACGCGGACGAAACGGGACATAACGTGGTATCAAAACCAAGAAAAATACTTTGCTAAAAAAAGGCAAACATCAAGTTGAAGCTATTACCTCAGCTGAAAGAGGTCAAAATGTATCAGGAATGTACGCAATGAGCGCCACCGGATTTTACATCCCCCCATTGCTGATCTTCCCAAGAAAGCGGATGAAAGATACTCTGGTAGTTGGGGCACCACCAGGTACCGTATTTAGATGCCAAGAAAAAGGATGGATGGATGGTGAGGGGTTTTATCAATGGCTCTTGCATTTTATAAGTTACGTTAAACCTTTCAAAGAAAATAAAGTGTTGCTTGTATTAGATGGGCATGTTAGTCACACCCAGACCATGAAGGCGATAAACTTAACTCGCGACAACGGAATTATTATGATCTCATTTCCAGCTCACTGCACTCATAGGATGCAACCTCTTGATCTTGCATTTTTTAAGTCTTTGAAGTAATATTTTTCTGCAGCCATAGCTACAAAGATGTATTAAAACTCTGGAATTCCATTAAATATTACAGATATCAGTAGTTTGTTGGGGATGGCATTTCCGCAAGCAGCTACAATGGAGATAGCTTTTAACGGGTTTCGTAAAACTGGTCTGTGGCCTCCAGACAGCAGGCACGTTTATACCGATCCCGATTTTGCTCCAGCCTTAGTAACTAATCGTCCTCTTAATGTTGATCTTGTACGTCCCATTACTGCGGAGGATGTTGTTGATGTGGAGGACTTCAATGAAATTCTTACACCAACCGCTCCTACTATTGATGATCAAAAGACACCTGAGCTTAAAAGTGTAACGTCTACATCTTCTGATATTGGCGTTGATGAAATATTAAGTAATGCCGAAAATGTACATCAGGGGCGTCTCCTGATATTTTTGTTGAAGCGGCTACCTCCCATGGAGTGGCTACATTTCAATAGCTGAAATAGATCCTTTACCGTCTTACAGTGGGTCTTCAGTCGGTCCCAGGAAGAGACGACAAAGAATTAACACTTCCGGAGTTATACTAACTGCGATCCCATACAAGCAAGAACTGGAAATTTTGCAGAGTCCAAAACTTCAAAAGAAAAAGAGAGTCACCAAGAATATTTTTGGGGTCAAGAAAGCAGAAACTAAAAGCAAAAAAAATGTTCGCATCACAAAAACAACAGAACCATCTACAAGTCAATTTGATCCTGTTGACTGCATTGTATGCGGCTATGAATATGAAGAAGATATGATTATGTGCAAGGACTGTAAAAGCTGGGCACATGAGGAGTGTGCTGACATCTCAGATGAAGCGTACTACTACTGCGACAATTGCAAAAAATAAATATACCTAATCTTTTCATGTTAAATGTACTTATGTGTATTTTTGTATTTTAACTACTGGAAAGAGTATTTTTGTTTGTTTTTTTTAATAAAATTTATTTTCAATTTTGAACATTGTATCAATTTATTATAATTTTTTAAAATATTTTTTTGATATTTTTAGCAATTTATAGTACTTTATCCAATTTACACACCTCAGTCTATTTTACACTCACTCAAGAACCAATTTACACGGACATGGTTTCGTTTAAACAAATTAAAAAATAAAATTTGCTATTTTTTTAAATATCACCGACGATTTTAGAGTTTAGAGAAGAACATTTGAGTTACTTTGAAAAATATTTCTTAAACAATTTTGTTTGAATAAAAGGTTTTAATTTAATTATACCTACATCATACATTTTTTAAATTGTAAATATTGAAATTTGTCATAAATTAGCATCTAACTACCAGCTTTTTTTTTCACTTACTTTTATTTGAAAAAATGGCGGAAGGAGGTGAGCTATTAAAACTCTATGTGATTTTTTTACCCGACGTTTCGATCGTTTTTTTATAGTACGGTTGAGTTTATTATTATTATTTTGATTATTGTTTGTATAGGCACGTTCTTTAACCTTTAACCTCATACTGGATACTGAATTTGGAAAAAAAACTCAACTGTATTAAAAAAAACATTACATTACTCCCCGTTTTTATAGCCCCAACGTCGGGTAAACAAATCACATGGATTTTTGAGAGATCACCTCTTTCAGCCTTTCCTCCAAATAGGAGCACAAGTGAAAAAAAGCTACTAAATTAGATTTTTTAAATCTTTTTTTGGGTACAGAGGTATCGTAACCGCGTAACCTTTACTAAGTTGTCTATGATATTAATTAGGTACCAAAAAAAACTATGAAAGAAAAAGCTATTCTAAAATTTTTTAGTGAAATGCTTTTTCTCTAAAACTAATTGGTTGCTAACTTTATTAATATATTTAGTAGGTTTTGAGTCCAGTTCTAAAAAATTAGGTGCTATTTTAAATTTTGTCACTTTTCGTCTATTATTTTTTTAATTAAAAGGAAAATTTTTACGAACAAAATCTAATTTTTTTTGTGGTCTCATCTTCATTTTTTCACATCCAAAACCGACCGAAAAGTGGAGAAAAAACCTAACACCTAATGATATTTCTTCAACACAAAGTTATCCGAAAAGGCTAAAAGTACGAATGAGAAAGAAAAAGAAGTTCTGTTAATTAATTGGAGTTTAGACGAAATTGAGGGTTATGAAGACTTTTTCAAGAATTTGGGCAAGTTTGATAAAATAGCTAATTCTCCACTTGTGTTCTACCGAGGGGACTTTGTTATAAATGGAAGCTTCCATTTTGTTTACTACATTAGTGCCGCTCCAATACTAAGCAAATGGTTGAAGAAGTTATAGTAAAGTTGTTGGCTATTGCTATAAAGTCGAGAGCAATTGTTTGGATGTAATAATACAGGGGCATTTGCACTTTTAGGAACCAACAAAGAACGCCCATACTTTTTTATCAATTACTGTAAAATTTATTCACTGTATTATGTAGCTCATTTAATCAAATCTGTCAGGAACAATCTCATGAAACCAAAGATTAATTTTTTCGTAAAAAATTAAAAAAAATCGTGGCACGATATTCGACAGGTATCTAATATATGAAATATAATATGAGATAGATAATAAGAAGAGCTTTTACAAAAATTTCTGATATACATTTAAACACAAATGTTTTCCAAAAGATGGGAATTAAATATGCTACACAGTTTTTACAAACTGCAATAAAATTAAAACAAATTACCAGCAATTCTGCCGAAGACTGCTCAATTAATTTCAAGTATGAATAACGTTTTTGATGCACTAAGTAGCAGATATATACCTTCAAGATTGCAACAAAAACAAACGTCCGTTATCAACAATATTTAATAATAATCGTGAGAATATTTTAAAAGAAGACAATGATTTTTTAAAAATATGAAACTTACGTCACAACATTCTAAAATAAAGTGTAATGTCTACTGCATTGATGGATGTATTTAGACAATTACTGGAATACTATTACTTTGGGAGGGTTTGAAAAAATAAGTATATAAAATATTAACCTATGCATATTTAAAGCAGGACCCAATAGAAAACCTTTTTCTGTAATCCGCTGCAGAGGCGCATACAATCCATTTCCGACTGTACAGCAATTTAGGATTTTTGAGATGAAAATAAGACTTTGTTTTCCTATAAACATTTGTCCTAAAATACACACTCTTCGATCTACAGCGATTTTATATGCGGAGAAGAATGGAGGGCTGTGTTGTAGCTGGCGGAGAACATTTCCAGCACTTGTTATAAAAACATAAATTTCTTTGTTTTAAATGCTCACCCCCTTTAAATTATAGAGAAAAGAAACAGTAGAACGTTAAAATCAGCAGTGGATTGCAAATTTTAAAGAAATTTAATAAATAATTGCAGTTAGAATTTAAAAAGTCGATTTTTTTAAAGAAAATTAAAATGACTGTAGTTCGAAGAGGGTGTATTTAAGACACATGTTTATAGAAAAAAAAGTCTTCTCAAAAAAATGCCATTAAAATATTTGTAGTGAATTTTGAAATACCCTGTATGTTTATAGACATCAACTTAAGTAATTGCGAAGTCGATGAAGACATGGCACACTTGGATTTAAAAAATTTAAAAAACGTTGTGGAATCTTCAGACGTATGTACCTATACCAGGTCGGTAATTCCTATACATGAAAATTTTTGGAACATTTTGATGCAGCGTTTGATGTATGTTGTTTAGATTCTATTGGTGATACAGTAGACGCTGCGTTTTTAAACGATATTTCAGTAACGACAGATTTTGAAGGTATTTGTTAAGTACGTATATGAAAAGTCATTTATAAACA
Source organism: Abscondita cerata (assembly GCA_030710515.1). NCBI lineage: Eukaryota > Metazoa > Arthropoda > Insecta > Coleoptera > Lampyridae > Abscondita > Abscondita cerata. The sequence goes on from JALBCR010002717.1 coordinate 132,401, forward strand.
AGTTATTATATTTAAAGGAACTCCTAAAATCTTAGAGAATGACCCTTCTGAAGATGGAGATAGTCAAAGTCAAGTCCACAATTTAGTTGTAGAGATCTCCAGCTTCCTTACAAACATGTACAAATACTTACGTGGCTGAGTATTTAGCAAATTATGCAATAAATAAATTTAAATGTGATTATTGTGCAGCTAATTCAAATTTTGTGTACGAAATAATAATAACTATAGTTAAATGAAAGCATCATTTTACGATGTTTCACAGATATTACACGTAATGTTAAATATTTTTTTAATAAATATTTGTTATTCTAGTCGTAGGGGAGGGTGGGCCACAGTGAGACAAAAAAATGTTTTTAATTTTTATTTAATAGCCAAATCTGATAAATCAAAAACTGAGCATTGCTAATGAAACTTCAACATATTGCAAAAGTAATCCTATATGCAAATTAGAAAAAACATACAAAATAAGTATTAAAAATTAACAAACAAAAAAATGTTACAACTGTTTCATTGTGGCCCACTGATGGGCCACAATAAAACAGCCAGTAGGCTACAATGAAACAACATATTTTTCTTAACGCATGTTTAATAATGTAAAATCTAGTTCAAATTTAAAGGATGACTGAAGCCTTTTTGTTTTCCCCAAACAAGTGGGTACTGGTAGGATCATTTTTATGTCATCTATTGACACTGATGCCATGTCCGGAACAGCAGGAAACACAAAGTGGCGTTCACCTTTTAAACTCTTTCTTAGGAAATTAATTTTTATATCGTTTTCAAGATCTTTCTCTTTAGCAACTTGTCCTATATAAAACACTGCTGTTTTTGTTTTGAAGTGCACTAGCACGAAATCACCAGGTATGGGTTCCCTATCCAATTCCTCAAATCCAGAATAATCCAATGCCGGTGGCCATTCTATGTCCTCATCCGAATCCTCCTCCATAGGGTTTGAAGCGGTAACTTCATCTTCAGACGATGATACATCACTTATTATTGGTTTCTTTTTACGTAAAAGTGAACTTTTCTTTAAGGAAATTTTGCGTTGCTTTTCAGTTTCTTTTGCTTCATAGAAGCTTTTTTCCGGGGTGTCCGTTGCAATGCAACTGCGACCTTTGGTACGTAGTTTTTTAGACTTCCTTGCCCCCGCTTTTGGAAACCCTTTGTACTGTTCTGGAGAAATAAACGAAGTGCTTGGTTTTGTACTAGTTCCTGAACTAGAAGTATGAGCAACATTTTGTGTTGGCGATTCTTCCTCGTTAAGTAGAGTTAGTTCTATTGCTGTTTGTGGAATTTCTTTTGGAGGTGTCCTTAATTCTTCCTCTCTCACTGTATTGTCAGTTCCTATATGTTCTGTTTCCATCACTTCACCAGCTTCGGCGGGAAAGTCACGATCAGTTACGTAGCTAACTAGGAAATCGTCATCTAAAAAAACATTACGGTCGAACGGGTAAATGCCCGTTTTCTTCAATCCCGATATGATATTCGCAGGAGTCATAGCTCTTTGATGGGCTACGCCTACACAGCTGGCAACTTCATAGATAGTCATTGGAGTCCCGGGATTATGAAGCAACCAAGAGTCGACTGCTGCGTTATAATGAGACTTGAACGAATAAAATACAGAGACGTCAAGAGGCTGTAACTTATTGCTACAATGAGGTGGTAAGGTGACAATAGTGACTCCACTGTCTTTAGCTAAGTTCAAAGTTTTGATTGTCAAATGACTTTCATGGTTGTCATATATAAGGACACTTGGATTATCCTTTGATGAATTGCTATTACTTATGAAATGTCTCATAACTGAGAGAAACAGCTCACTAGTCATCCACCCACTTGTGGAGACTAGTCCTAGAGTTCCTGGGGAGATCCATTAATCATGTGCGTTTTAAAGTGTTTGCGGGGGAAAATCATAGCTGGAGGCAAACTGTTTCCACTTGCACTAATTATGCAGCATGTTGTGACAAGTGTTCCACGTTCACCGCTTGTGCACTGACTGACTTGTTTTTGACCTCTCGGTGCCAATATTTTTTGGGTTTTGTACCGTGGTTGTTGCCGTTTCGTCGAGATTGAATATACGACACCCATCGGCAAATTTGTCAGAACGTCTGTAGATCTCTGCTAAGTTGTCAAAAAATTTAGAAACATTGTGTCTATTGAATGAGGTAGCTCTAGATATACTGCATCCTTCTGGTTGACGAATGCTAATCTGTGGATGACGTTTCAAGAATCCCTGCATCCAGTCAACACCTGCTTTCTTTTTATCTTCCCAATTGTCTGGTGTTTTAATGTTATTAATTTTGCCATTTCGTATGCCAGTTCTCGAAAGTCTTTGGTTGATTTTCCGTAACACATTTTTGAGCAGGTTATCATATATTCCTTTAAAGATGTTTCTTGTTCGTGTGAAAATACCAGGCGACATTGATAGTTCGGCGTCATACGAATAGGTAAATTTGGGTTCTCGCGTGCTTTTTTAACATATCTAAAGAGCGTCTGATACTTAACGTGATATTGTAAAGCAGCTTCTCTAAGTGAAACTTTACGTCCATTTATATCACCTTTCAAAACTGCTTCAACAGCCTGTCTCATTGAGTCTTCTGAAAACGTTCCCTTATCGGTCTACCTCTTTCGTCCCCTTGACATTATTCTGCCTAAAGCAAGAGATAATATACTATAACAAATAATAAATTTAGTTCAGCATTTAAAAGCAGACGTTATTGCAGACAATTATTTAAATTACATATGGGCCACAATGAGACATGTTTCATTGTGGCCCATTTATTTTGCCTCAAGTTGGCCCAAAGCACATGCCGAATAGATTTTATAGGTTAAATAAAAACTAATTGAATCAGAGCAAATCCTTCTATAGCATAGTGTAGCTTGATGGTTATGCTAATTAACAGGAAAAAATACTTACTAATTTTAGCGTTCCTTAATCTTAAATTAATAGTGGAATGTATGCAAAATATTTACTTTCGGTAGCCGCGAAACGATACGCCACTAATGCGTCCAAACGAACAACTGAAATAAATTGCTACCAGTATGAAAATGTGTAGGCGTAACTATTCCTTCGTTGTATAGATGGCAGCACAGATCCGATTATATTTGAAAGAGAAAAATTGAATGTCTCACTGTGGCCCATGTTTCATTGTGGCCCACCCTCCCCTACTCGTTATTTATGCTACTTCTATTTGCCTGACTGTTTATAAGTTAATAAATAGAATGCATTGATTATATTACTGGTTTTTAATCTATTAAAATTTATATAGAGTACAATTCGTACTACCCATTTGTGAGATAATTGAGCGTTTCCAGACTTTTGTTCCACTCTGTATACTTAATATAACTGTAACTTTATAATCAAACTTATACGGCTAAGAAGAATTTAATACTCTAAATTCATATATACATCAACAATCAATTCGAACGCCTGGGGTGGTGACGGAAGCGGTGCTATGTCTAGTAAAGCACGAACGGACCCGAAAACGCAAAGCGAATTTGCGATCGTGCTTCCATCCCACTGCAAGGCGGAATTTTGAGCGCATTTTACTTCCATAAGGTTGCATATCAATCAAATCAATCAAATTAAATTTATTTGTCTTATTTAAATTAACAAATTGATTCGGTTAACATGTTACAATTTTACATATTAAAGTTCTTCTTCCTTTCTTTCATCCATCTTTTTCTGTTTACTACCTCTTTCATCTATTTTATGCCCTCTTCATTTTCTCCTAGCAGCACTTCCCTTCTCACTTCCTCTCTTCTTCATTTGCTGCATTCATCTACCATGTGCTCTACATTCTCTCAATTTTCCCCATACATCCTACACATTCTTTCTTCATCTTTCTTCCAATATTTATTCTCATTTTCCTCATTTCCTAGCCTATACTTCGCTACCTTATGTTTTTCTTTTAGGTTTAATCCTCCTGTGATATATTTTGGTACCCCTTCCACCATCATATATTCCAATCCTAAAATCCATCTTCAAAAATTTTCCTGTATCTTATCTAGTTTTCCCCATTCCTTCCATCCCCAAATCTCCGCTTCGTACATCATCACACTTATTACTATTTTTTCGAATAACCACTTTCTTTTTTCTACTTCTTTGCCGAATAATCTTTCTCCTATATTCCATGCTTGTCCCATTATATTACTTCCTTTTTTTCCTTAATTCTTTTATATGATCACTGTCTTTATTGTCATATCTCATCATGTATCCCAAGTATTTCTATTTGTTCACTCTTTCTATTTTTTTTTCCCCACCACCATTTCTTTTTTTTTTCTCTTCCTATTTTCTTCTTAAATACCATTATTTTTGTTTTTTCTACGTTTACCTCTAATTGTTTTTTCTAAATATCTTTTCAACGTCTTTATTGCTTTCTTCATCTCTTGCTCTTTACTTGTAAGAATTACTATATTGTCCGCATACGCAGGTGTTATTACATTTATTCTTCCTCCAACCTGATCTCTCCTCATTTCTTCTTCTAGATCCCTTATATACATCTCTGTTTCAAACATTTTTCTGTCCAGAACTCTTTCTCTAACTTCCCTTTCACCTTTACTCTATTTTTTGTTTCTTTATAAATCTCTTCCACTGCTTCTCTTATGTCTTCTCTTATTTCATTTTTCCTCATCATTTCCCATAATGTCTTTCTATCTACTCTATCAAATGCCGCTTTTATATCCACGAATAATGCATATACCTTACCTCCTTTCTTTCCTATCTCTTTATTTACTAATAGTTTCCCTCTTCCCTTTCTAAACCCTGTCTGCCAATCTGGAATTATCTTTTTTTCTTCTATTTCTTCTTCCATTCTTGCTCTTATTATTTCTGCGTATATTTTATATCCAATATTTGTTAAACTAATCCCCCTGTAGTTTTTCACTTCCTGCCTATCCCCTCTCTTGTATATTGGACAAATAATCGCTTCTTTCCATCTTTCTGGAAATCCTTTTTCCTGCCAATTTTTTTCTAGTACTTTTCTTATTTTCTCTTATCTTTTCTCCCGTGTATTTCCACTTTTCACCCTGTGTTTCATCTGTACCTCCTGCTCTTCCCATCATTATTTTTTTTGTTTCTTCTTTTTTGATTCCCCCTTCTCTTTTTACTTTTTTTCTTCTATTTTTTCATTTTCTGCTATGATCTTAACTTCGTTTCCTTGTAGTACATTTCTAATGTGTTTTTCCTATTTTTCTCTATTTATTGTTGGTTTTCTCCTATTTTCTTTGTTAATCGATTTATTAGTTCCCAAGCCTGCCCTTCATTTCTGATTGTCTTCACCTTTTCTTCTACAATTTTTCGATAGTCCATTTTTCTCTTTTTACATCTATTCTTGAAATCTGTTCTTATTTTCTTATATTCTTCTGTATTTATTTTACCTTTTTTCAATTTTCTTCTCCCCTTTCTCATTTCTGCTTTTGCTTTCTCACATTCCCAGTTCCACCATTCTGACTTTTTGTTTTTTGTCATTTTAAATATTCGCTTTTTCGTTGCCATCTTTATTTTTTCTGTACTTTTTTTCAACTCTCTTTGACCTCTTCTGCTGCTTTCTGATCTTCCTCCATTTTATTAATAACTTTTTTATAGTTTTGTCATTCCACATTCTTCTGTCTCCCCATGTCCGTTTATTTTTTATCTTTCGATTTTCTGTTTCTTTGTTCTCTATTTATCATTATCCCTCCTTTCTCTCCTGTTCTCGCGTTAAAGTCTCCTCCTGTATAAGTTTATTTTCTTCCCGTTCTTCAATTGTTTTTTCTATTGCTTCTTTCCTTTTCTCCATTTCTTTTCCATACGTTGTAATTATTTAGTATATTTTCCTTTCGTCTGTCCTTATTCTTGTGCCCATAATTTCCTTTTGTCTTACTTTTGTTTCCTCTCTCTTCTTTCTCCCATTCTTTTTTTTATTCCGATGATTATCCTCCCTTTTGCTTTCCCCGATTTTTTTTCTCTTTCTGCGAATTGTAATTCCTCTGGCATCTTATTACTTCAATTTTCCCATTCTTTTTCTTCCAACCATGTCTCTACCAGTCCTACCATTTTGCCACCCTTTATGTATCTCCAGAAATCTTCTCCTTTATTTTTTAATCCCGCATTATTCCAGAACAGTATTTTCTTTGTTTCTTTTTTCTCCCTCCCCTTTACTTCTCTTTCTTCCCCTCTAACCACTAACTTTGGTTTTTTGCTACCCTCTGTATCAAACGTCCTTTTTTCTTCACCCATCTCCTTTCCACCTTTTCTACCCATAACTTTCCATACCCCACTTCCACTCTCTTTCCTTCTCCTTTCAATTTTCTAGCTTCTTTCCTTAAATTATCCTGTATTTCTCTTTCTTTTTCGTCAAATCATTATCAATTTTGTTAGCTGTTTATCGTCCGATATGTTTGAACCACTATGTGCAGGCGTTGCTAAATTTAAGTACATGAATAATTACGATCGATATTGTGAATCGGAACATATTCGGTTCAATTAAGTCAAAAATTCACATCACTTGTAAGCGGACTTATTAATCCCGATTGTAAAAGAAAAAGTAATTTCTTGATACTACTCCTTTATTTTCACTTCTTGTAGGTTTCCTTACTCAGAAGGACTTCTATAGGAGTGGTATAAGCCGTTCTTTTGTTACTTATATCACTCCTATAGAAGGCCGTTCTTTTGTTACTTATGCCATTCCTATAGAAGGCCTTCTGAGTAAAGAAACCTACAAGAACTGTTTAAGATTGTGTTTCAGACTTCAATGTACGGTTTTGTAAATGGGTTTGAATTATAAATCTTAAAACTTTATTAAAGCCAACTTCTTAATTTTGTCTTGAATACTGACTCAATCCTGAAGGGTTCTAGAATAACAGATAAGTGAAAGACAATTCTTTAGAACTCACTCACCACGGCTACTTAACCGGCAAAACAATCGTGTTCGTCGCGGTTTGGGGGTTTGATCGGTAATAGAATTATTAGAGGAAGTAAAAGAGACTAAGGAAGTACACAAGGAAGGGAAGATAATATCAATCCTAATAAAAGTTGTTAAGGAAAAAAATTAGAACAGAAATTTTTAAGAAGGTTTAAAGTTGCTGTATAGCATATACAAGCTTATGGTTAAGTCAATATATTACCCGAGAAGAGAAGAAAGTTCTGATCGAACAGATGGAAGAAGCTGGAAATCAAGGCCATAAAGTGGTATTAAAATACAACAAACTGATAGTAGACACGGAGTAAAACTGAAACGTCTAGTGGTATGAAACGATCATAAGTAAACAGAGAAAAATCCCTAGACTAGCTAAAAGGAGAAAGCAGCAAAGAAATTAAAACACAACTTAGAAATAGATGAGAAAGGTAATTAAAATGAAGAGAGCATTAAAACATGGAATATGTTAAAAAAAGGAAAGGAGGTGAAAGGATAACTTAGAAACATAGAATGTAAAAGGACGCCACACTACTTTGAGAGTGTTGAACGATAACTCCTATTAGTGTCTTTAAATATATAAATCTTGTTTGGAAATTTTCATGCCCCGTTCGTGCTAAGTTGCGATTCAAACTTGAGTTACCTAATCTGTCTAGGACTTTAGGTTCTGCACATTATTGTTCTCAATTTTTATTACTTATTTTCAACCCATATGAGTGCTATGATTTACCATTGAGGTTAACAGTAGATACTTGGAGGTCTTTTAAACTAGTTTCGAGCAATACCGTATCATCAGCCTGTCTTCAATTATTTATTACAATCTCATTAGTTCCTTTCCTTCCAGAGCTTCGTCAAAGATTTTTTCGGAGTATAAGTTGAATAGCAGAGGGGAAAGCACGCAACCTCGTCGCACTCCTATTAAAATTTGTATATCCTCTGATAACTTGTTGTCTATTCGTTGCTCTAATCCCAGCTCGCAAAGAATGTTTACTAATTTATCATGTTGGACAGAATCGAATGCCTTCTCATAATCAGTGAAACATGCGAAGACATCTACATTAGATCTCTAAATCTTCTACTCTAATATTATGATTCTTGTTTCTGATGGTAACCTTGAAAAGATTTTCAATATACTTTTTTCATTCTTAAAATTGGTCTTTAGTGGTTGCTAGTGTATGGTGCCTTGTTCATTTACATGAAGATTATTATTCCTGACCTTATAGTATCCAGCTGCTTGTTTAACCTTCTTATACATGTTAAGTTAATCGTTTTTTTTTCTCTAAGTCTTCTATTTCTTTGCATTGTCTTTTTGTAGCCACATCTCTTTTGCTTCTCTAGTTTTGGTCTTAATTTTCTTATGTACACTTATGAAATTTAAAACTTGGACACCACAATTTCTGTAAACAAAAGTTTGCACATTGTGAAGCGGGCTTAAGAGTATCATTTACAATTCTAACAGCAGGTAGTCGCAGCAGGGTTTATCTTATAGAAGGACTGTAGAATGAATCATTACATTAAGCACGTTTTAGAAAATAGGTAATTTACGTTGCTTACTTAATTTTTTTCTTTAAAGAATATATTTGAAGGTATCGCTAATTAAACACCATAGCTCGATTAATTATCGAATCAAAATTTTGTTTAGGAAATGTTTACAAAATAAAATTAGAAATAATTTTGATTTAAAAAACGTCTACAAGCAATAACTTTTAAATTAAATCAAAAAACTAAACATGGTTATTTGGGTTGACTGATTATTACTTATTTTTAAATAAATCTAACCTACTAATTATTGTAAGTTATTAAAAAAAATCATTAAACTCTCTATTCATAATATTTAGTCCTTACAAAATGTATATTTTATGACGTTTCATATTTTTCTGTAGTTAATATAAAAGTGAAAATAAAAACTAAGGCAATTCTTATTGTCAACGTATATATTTAGTTTTTTGACAAGAATTTATTACATAATTATAATTAAGATACCAAGTTATAGTTTAAAATTAAATGAAAACTTTTTTTTTAAATAAAGGTATTACTATATAAATAAATATAAGAAATCAATAATGGGTGTGACCTCCATTATTATTGATACATTCTTGGAGGCGTCTGCTCATTGACGCTATCAAGGTATCAATATAATTAATATTAATCGTTTCCCATGCGGTATCAATGGCTGCAATTAGTGCATTACGGTTTACTGGTATAAAATTTGGCCCTTGTTGTCTTCGGATAACAGCAAGTATTCGAGCCCAAACATTTTATCGAATGTTCCAAGAAAATATTTGTAAATAGTAAATGGAATCTACTAACGTAACGTTAAGTCGTTAATTATAGTTACATTACTCTCCTTTCATAAGATATAGTTCATATTAATATGCTTATTGTAAAGCTTCGTACACAACTGAACAACAAACCGAGGAACAAACAGAACAACGAACCGAACGGCAATCGGAACATTAATTTGGACGGTGCTACGTACGAATTTTAGAACAGATTTGCAAGTTCTGATTGTTCCACGAACGGTTTGCGGCGTTCCCGCAACTTGTCGGTTTTTTCTCCGACATCAAAGAAAATGCGCGCGAATGCGTTTGCAGGTTTGGACGAATCTAAACAAAACGGCGAACAAACTTATGCGGGAGAATTAAATTATTTATTTTTTGTCCTCCCTTTTGTGGGTTTGTTGTGTTTTAGGTAATATTATGGAGTTGACAGAAGAAAAATGTTTTAAATTAATCAGTGTTTAAGAATGCAAGAAAAAAATGATGTCCCTATTAGCATCATTTGGGCGGGAAATTTCCAAAAAAAAAAAAAAAAAGTAAATTATAATTTTTACTCTTCTTTGTGCGTAAAATTTGGTTGGCACTATCTTCTTGTTTTCCGCAATTTTCTCTTCTCAATAATAAATATATATGAACTGAAAACTACTGAAAATAATTATGGGAACAGCACAAACGTTCCGTTTGTTGTTCGGATTGTGGAAATCATAAAAGATCGTTTGTCGTTCTGTTTGACTTTCGGTTCGTTGTTATGTTTGTTGCTCGGTTTGTTGTTCAGGTGTGTACGAAGCTTTACAACTTAAGCAACAATTTTTGGCGAATAAAGATTAGTTTGTGATGTAATATTAGAAACACAAATTTATATCATATCAAATTTATGACAACTTAAAACCAAGAACGTGTATGTTATTGCTAAGAAATTATTAAGGAAAAAGCGCAATTGCAGTGTAAATATTTATAATTAGATATTTTCGAAAGTTTATAAGTCCTCTATTGTAATCTTAATACTTAAAAGAAAATCCTGTCCATTAGCATTATAAGGAAATGGCTTTTACTTTATGAATAAGTTTCAATAACAATAGAATATCCTTGCTTGTTTAATTTACTTCCTTTGAGTCATATTGCTCTCAAAGGGTTGTTACATTGGTCATTAGAAGTATGTAATAAATAAACAATTACCTGCTGTTTGAGAAGGGTAGTGTGAACCAATAAATAAAATAAGAA